>JAYJML010000057.1:29550-163100 GCA_035610835.1 Ophiura sarsii
GTTAAAGATCGGCAATGTGATTAGTGCTTTAATCATGGATCATCCCTTCTATTCCTATGGTACATGCCATATTATAATGTAGTAAAGAAAGAATGCATGGAAAAGTACATGTACCTATAAGATTACTATGAGACTGTACATTGCTGTACATCCCTTACTAAAGGTCAAATCTAAAGGTATACCTTTTTTTGCTTTTTTAACACATTATTTGGCTAGTAAATACCACATATTTGATATCAATGGAAAGCTTGAAATCACATTTTATCAGCTACCTTGACTTATTCTGTGATTAAAACTACTCTCTTTGAGAAATGCCATCTGCAAGTACGAAGTTTCACGTATTTCGCATGACATCGGTGTTCCCCACCTTACTGACCTTTTAAAAGGTATGCTATCCCCAAAGTATGCCAGCTAGCCGGTAGCCTTAATCCCACTCTTCAAAGTGTTATGCATTTTATGGACGAAATGTCCGGCATTTTTTCATAAAAAAGCCACCAAGAAATTGTATGTTTTCCCATAGCGTTACACTCAAAATTACCCGGATGTGGCAATGAACAGCAACATTATTACCATTTCTCGACTATTGAGGGCAGTGCGTATAAATATACTAAAAACATAAGAACGTAACTATGTGGTGTGTTGGCATTGGCTGTAAATGGATAATACTTGTAACTCATGTTTTAAAAACATTCTTATTCATCAATCTAAGATATTATGTAACGCATGTAATTATTTTTACCATACTCGATGTATATTATACAGATATAAATGCAAATTGGTTTTGTTTCAAATGTACTGGTGATCTGTTCCCATTTAATCATTTTGTTGAAGACGATGAATTTAGATTTGCCTTGTTTTGCTTAAACAACACTCTTTGACTACAATAGAATGTTAAGTCTAAAACTGAACCCATTTCAATTGGAGGAAGACATCCTTAACTCATCTGATAATAATATAATCAATAATGATGTTCATAAGTGCTCTTATACATTTTGATCATGATATGCTTAATAGCTCAGGCGGTAACGACGATTTCTCAATTATTCATTTAAACACACGTAGCTTTAACAAAAACTTTGATGCTATTCATACATACTTATCTAGTATCGACCGTACATTTACCGTTATCTGAAACATGGTTTTATGAGGATATGTCTAATGTTATCGATATTGAAAACTATGAGTCTAGTCAGCACACCTCGCATTGACAGAAGAAGTGGTGGGTCTGCTATTTATGTACACAACTCTGTATCATATTGTTTAAGGAAGGATCTCAATCTCATCGCACAGCCGTCAATAAAATGACCATTCTGAATCGATTTTTATTGAAATTTTTAAATCCCGCTAGCAAGAATATTATCGTTGGTAATCTATCGTGCTCATCGTACTGATGCCAATTTATTTATCTCTGATCTCGATCAATGTCTTAACAAAATTACCAACGAAAACAAACAATGCTACTTAGGGACTGTTCATTATTTATGGTGGAGGGGGGGGGGGGTTGGGTAAACTATAGGGGGCGGTCATGTAACTTTCATATGTTGAAATAGGGGGGGGGGGTATGTAACTTTTTATTCTTGAACAGGGGGGTTGTGTAAATTTGTTTAAACTCTAAAGATGGTGTGGTGATTTTTAGAGGCTATTTTGGAGTGTAAATGCCATTTTTTTTCTGCGCTTTCGCGCATATTTTCTTAAAACCTATCGACTTGTTACTATGAGACGACTTCTGGACAGCAAATCGACGATATGGTGGGAAAACATCTATATAATCATCAACGGTCAAGACATTAGAGCCACAGGGTGTATAATGTTACAAAATCCAATTTCATGATTTAAAAATGTGATTTATTGCATGCTTTTCACCTCATCTCTGCTTTGCACCAATGTTCACAAAAGTAGAACGTTTCACTGGATTATACGTTTCTGCTCAGAATGTTCTAACTTGTTCGGGGTTATAATAAAGACTCACAAAATCACCCAAAATGTATATATGAAGAAAAAATTCAAACTCGCTACGCGTACGCTCGCCATTACTAATTTCACAAAATAAAAAGAAGGGGGCAATCATAAATTTATTGGCCGTTCATCAGATAGGGCACAAACAAAATTTGCCAACGTATCCATGAACAAAATTCCAAAGGTAAAGACAGCCCCTTAAGTATGTGACAAGTTGATTTTTTCGGGGGGGGGGGGGGGGGGGGGGGGTTGTGTAAAAATCTACTGGTTAGCAGGGGGGTCATGTAATTTTCAGTTTCAGCTGTAGGGGTTAGGTAATTTTAACATACGAGTCTCGAATTTGTCCCAACCCCCCCCTCCACCATAAATAATGAACGGTCCCTTATCCGGTGATTTTAATTTCGATTTACTGCAACATGAGAACATCGATATTATTAATGATTTCATTAATACCATGTATAACTCTAGCATGTACCTCTGATCAATAGACCTACTAGGATAACCCGAGTTAGGTGCGGTATTACAGTTTTTTTTTAAGGGCTTGGCTATTAGGAGCTATTTATGTGTATATTATATATTCTAACAGTAGCCCTTTTTTGCTAAATGTAACGAGATTTTTGTTACTATTATACATGTATATGTATAGGGATCGTATATTAGCTATCGCTATCAGCTAAAGGGGTACCCCCTAACAAAAGTAATGTTTAGCTTATATTAGCTACCCCTATCTGCTAATGGGCTATCTTGATTTTATTTTATTTTTTCCATGGAAAACGTAGCTATTGAGCTATCAGCTATCACAACCCGTTAGCTTATATTAGCTACCCCTATCTGCTAATGGGCTATCTTGATTTTATATTTTTTCCCTCGAAATCGTAGCTATTGAGCTATCAGCTATCACAAACGCGTTAGCTTATATTAGCTACCCTATCTGCTAATGGGCTATCTTTATTTTATATTTTTTCCCTCGAAAACTGTAGCTATTGAGCTATCAGCTATCACAACCCGTTAGCTTATATTAGCTACCCCTATCTGCTAATGGGCTATCTTGATTTTATATTTTTCCCCTCGAAATCGTAGCTATTGAGCTATCAGCTATCACAACGCGTTAGCTTATATTAGCTACCCCTATCGGCTAATGGGCTATCTTGATTTTATATTTTTTCCCCTGGAAAACGTAGCTATTGAGCTATCAGCTATCACAACCCGTTAGCTTATATTAGCTACCCCTATCGGCTAATGGGCTATCTTGATTTTATATTTTTTCCCCTGGAAAAACGTAGCTATTGAGCTATCAGCTATCACACAACCCGTTAGCTTATATTAGCTACCCCTATCTGCTAATGGGCTATCTTTATTTTATATTTTTTCCCTCGAAAACTGTAGCTATTGAGCTATCAGCTATCACAACCGTTAGCTTATATTAGCTACCCCTATCTGCTAATGGGCTATCTTTATTTTATATTTTTTCCCCTCGAAAACGTAGCTATTGAGCTATCAGCTATCACAACCCGTTAGCTTATATTAGCTACCCTATCTGCTAATGGGCTATCTTTATTTTATATTTTTTCCCTCGAAAACGTAGCTATTGAGCTATCAGCTATCACAACGCGTTAGCTTATATAAGCTACCCCTATCGGCTAATGGGCTATCTTGATTTTATATTTTTTCCCCTGGAAAACGTAGCTATTGAGCTATCAGCTATCACAACCCGTTAGCTTATATTAGCTACCCCTATCTGCTAATGGGCTATCTTTATTTTATATTTTTTCCCTCGAAAACGTAGCTATTGAGCTATCAGCTATCACAACCCGTTAGCTTATATTAGCTACCCCTATCTGCTAATGGGCTATCTTGATTTTATATTTTTTCCCTCGAAAACTGTAGCTATTGAGCTATCAGCTATCACAACCCGTTAGCTTATATTAGCTACCCCTATCTGCTAATGGGCTATCTTTATTTTATATTTTTCCCCCTCGAAAACGTAGCTATTGAGCTATCAGCTATCACAACCCGTTAGCTTATATTAGCTACCCCTATCTGCTAATGGGCTATCTTTATTTTATATTTTTTCCCTCGAAATCGTAGCTATTGAGCTATCAGCTATCACAACGCGTTAGCTTATATTAGATACCCCTATCTGCTAATGGGCTATCTTGATTTTATATTTCCCCCCCCCCTGGAAAACGTAGCTATTGAGCTATCAGAACCCGTTAGCTTATATTAGCTACCCCTATCTGCTAATGGGCTATCTTGATTTTATATTTTTTTCCCCTGGAAATCGTAGCTATTGAGCTATCAGCTATCACAACCCGTTAGCTTATATTACCTACCCCTATCTGCTAATGGGCTATCTTGATTTTATATTTTTTCCCTGGAAATCGTAGCTATTGAGCTATCAGCTATCACAACGCGTTAGCTTATATTAGCTACCCCTATCTGCTAATGGGCTATCTTGATTTTATATTTTTTTCCCCTGGAAAACGTAGCTATTGAGCTATCAGCTATCACAACGCGTTAGCTTATATTAGCTACCCCTATCTGCTAATGGGCTATCTTGATTTTATATATTTTCCCCTGGAAATCGTAGCTATTGAGCTATCAGCTATCACAACGCGTTAGCTTATATTAGCTACCCCTATCTGCTATTGGGCTATCTTGATTTTATATTTTTTCCCCTGGAAAACGTAGCTATTGAGCTATCAGCTATCACAACGCGTTAGCTTATATTAGCTACCCCTATCTGCTAATGGGCTATCTTGACTTTATATTTTTTCCCTGGAAATCGTAGCTATTGAGCTATCAGCTATCACAACGCGTTAGCTTATATTAGCTACCCCTATCTGCTAATGGGCTATCTTGATTTTATATTTTTTCCCCTGGAAAACGTAGCTATTGAGCTATCAGCTATCACAACGCGTTAGCTTATATTAGCTACCCCTATCTGCTAATGGGCTATCTTGATTTTATATTTTTTCCCCTGGAAATCGTAGCTATTGAGCTATCAGCTATCACAACCCGTTAGCTTATATTAGCTACCCCTATCTGCTAATGGGCTATCTTGATTTTATATTTTTTCCCCTCGAAAACGTAGCTATTGAGCTATCAGCTATCACAACCCGTTAGCTTATATTAGCTACCCCTATCTGCTAATGGGCTATCTTTATTTTATATTTTTTTCCCTCGAAAACGTAGCTATTGAGCTATCAGCTATCACAACCCGTTAGCTTATATTAGCTACCCCTATCTGCTAATGGGCTATTTTAATTTTATATTTTTTCCCTCGAAAACTTAGCTATTGAGCTATCAGCTATCACAACCCGTTAGCTTATATTAGCTACCCCTATCTGCTAATGGGATATCTTTATTTTATTTTTTTCCCCTCGAAAACGTAGCTATTGAGCTATCAGCTATCACTATATTAGCTACCCCTATCTGCTAATGGGCTAGGCCTATCTTTATTATATATTTTTTCCCTCATTGAAAACTGAGCTATTGCGGCTATCAGCTATCACAACCCCTTAGCTTATATCAGCTACCCCTATCTGCTTATGGGCTATCTTTATTTTATATTTTTTCCTCATTGAAAACTGTTACGAAAGGTTTCCGAAAAATCTGTTGTTCGATAATAATTATGGTAAATTATGGCCGCGTAGAAAGTGTTATCATGCATAATAAGAATGTTAACTTTTATTGGCTTTTTACACCTACACGTTTTAAAGAACGACCAATCGTGTGTTACGGGATCGATTTGATGTTTTAACGCTTAATAAGGGTTTAAATTTCTATGGCTTCTAAGTTCTAACACCAAGTTAAAAACACCAACAATGTGATGGCTTCCTACACCAAAGTAATATCAAATGTAACCACCTTAACACTTTCCACGCGGCAGGCAGCTGCAGACGACATTCCAAAATTTCACAAAATGTTTCAAAAATGTCAAAATGATTGTATTTCATTACCATATTTGTAATCACCATGAGAAATGCATTGAAATAAGTACAAACATGCCTTGTGTTTGGTCAGTAATCTTTGAGATAGACTTTGAAAATTATGAAAGGTTTCTGAAAAATCTCTTTTGTGTATGGTAAAAATAATAGCCGCGTGGAAAGCGTTAAAAGGTGTTTACATTTTTACATTTTATTGGCTTTTTTAAGAACGACCCTTGATGTGTTTGGGAAACGATCAAGTTAATGTTTTATCTTATAATATATTGTTGTTATAGCTAATATCAGCTATAGCTAGGTTTATAATAAAGTAAAAATATAATACCATTAGCGCATAACCCGATATTAGCTATCAATAGCTGACATTAGCTACCAATAGCTTATATAAGCTACCAATAGCGTATTATTAGATTGTTGTAATAGCTAATAGCTGGTATATCTATGTCTAGAATAAAGAAGAAATCGAACTACCATATCGCATTAGCGAATATTAGCTATATTAGCTAGCGCTCTATTAAGCCGATATCAGCTTATGATAGATAGCAATAGCTTATATGATTGTTATAATAGAAGGTTGTAATAGCTAATATCAGCTATAGCTAGATTTAGAATAAAGTAAGAATCTATGTACCATTATACTATTAGCCAATATTAGGTATCGATAGCTTATATTGGCTACCAATAGCTTATATTAGCTACCCGTAGCTTATAATATATAGATTGTTGTAATAGCTTATATCAGCTATAGCTAGGTTTATAATAAAATAAAAATCTAACTATTAGCGCATAACCATATATTAGCTATCAATAGCTGATATTAGCTACCAATAGCTGATATTAGCTACCAATAGCTTATATTAGCTTCCAATAGCGTATATTAGATTGTTGTAATAGCTAATAGCTGGTATATCTATGTTTACAATAAAGAAGAAATCGAACTATCATATCGCATTAGCGGGTATAGTAGCTTATATTAGCTAGCGCTCTAGTTAGCCGATATCAGCTTATATTAGATAGCAATAGCTTATATGATTGTTATAATAGAAGGTTGTAATAGCTAATATCAGCTATAGCTAGATTTAGAATAAAGTAAGAATCTATGTACCATTATCCTATTAGCCAATATTAGGTATCGATAGCTTATATTGGCTACCAATAGCTTATATTAGCTACCCGTAGCTTATAATAGATTGTTGTAATATCTTATATCAGCTATAGCTAGGTTTATAATAAAATAAAAATCTAACTATTAGCGCATAACCCGATATTAGCTATCAATAGCTGATATTAGCTACCAATAGCTTATATTAGCTTCCAATAGCGTATAATTATTAGATTGTTGTAATAGCTAATAGCTGGTATATCTATGTTTACAATAAAGCAGAAATCGAACTATCATATCGCATTAGCGGGTAGCAGCTTATATTAGCTAGCGCTCTAGTTAGCCGATATCAGCTTATATTAGAAGGCAATATCTTATATGATTGTGATAATAGAATGTTGTAATAGCTAGTATCAGCTATAGGTAGGTTTGTAGCTGATATTAGCTAATATAATAAGCACATTGTAATAGCTAATATCTTATAGCTATAGCTAATATATAATAGCTGATATTAGATGTATTTGAGTACTATACTAATATACCATATTAGCTAGCTATAGCTGATAATAGCTACGGCAATAACGGGTTAATTGTAGTAGCTAATATCTTATTACCTATAGCTAATATCTAATATCCCCCTTTATTACCTAATATCATCCAATATCAGCTACAAGTACCATTAGCTAGTATCCGCAATAGCTGAGGCTATTGGTGGCTATTAGGTTTCTAATGCAGCTAAATGTAATATCGCACCTTAATGGATAACCCCTACTTCAGCCACTTTACTTGATAACATCTTTACAAATGTTATTACTCGTGAAATTAAATCAGGTGTTATTGTGAATGATCTCACAGATCATTATCCAGTTTTTCAATTCACCAAGTCGATGCCTCATCGTCATAATCATCACCTGCCCATAAAATCTCGTTCATTCAATCAAAATAGAATTCTTGGATTCCAATCACATAAGTCTCATTGATTGGAGCTTTATTACGGACATAACTTCCACCGAAGCAGCCTATGACGCTTTTAATACGAAATTCATCGATATTTACAATATCTATTTTCCATTGAGGTACAACAACGGTTCATCAACCCCTAAAAATATCCCTCGCAAGCCATGGATTACTTCAGCTAAATCCATTAATCGCAAGCAAAAGTTGTATAGAAAGTATGTGGGTCATCCAACGGTCTCAAATAAAGCACATTATATAACCTACCGTAATATCCTAACTACTATGATTCGCACCTCCAAGAAAAACTATTACACTGAAAAACTAGATGCCTGCAAACGTGATTCTAAACAAACATGGAATATAAACACTTCAAAAGAAGTAAGTTCCCCTTTAGGGGTTCCCGTATATTTCCAAAACAATACATTGGAATGAAATGGGGTTTTCAGTCAAATGATTATGGGCTTCATACCAATACTTGACCAAAATTTCAAATCAACAGGTTCTGTCATGCTCGAGTGAGCACGTATTGAATGACGGAATGTCCCATTTCAAAAGTTGCTAAAATACCGTTTAATTCAAAATTTGCTAAAATAATGTTTAGTAGCAGAAGGATCTTTCCTGGCTGGGAGAACACTAATCATAAACACATTAGCATCAGGCAGTGAAAGCCACATTGACTGGCTGATCAACCTTCATCACAGAATATTGCTCATTTTCAAAAGCAACATTCCCTCTTTCAATGCATGCGAATTTGAGCATGGAAGCACCAGTTGGGTTAAAATTCTGGTACAACAAGAGTTGGACTTCCATATCGAGTAGCGCGCCTCATCAACACTATGAGAAATCGATGTCGTCAATTGATACACCAACGTGGTGGATACACACACTACTAAACATTATTTTAACAACTTTTGAAATGGGACATTCTGTCATTAAATACACGCTCACTCAAGCATGACAACACCTGTTGATTTGAAATTTTGGTCAAGTATTGGTATGAACCTCATAACAATTTGACAGAAAACCCATTTCAACCCAATGTATATTTTTGAAAATATAAGGGAAACCCTAAAGGGGAACTTACTTCTTTTGAAGTGTTTATTAAAAAGTATCCTCAATCGACATGGTAGGCCCAAACCTCCAACGTCATTCAATATCAATAATATTGATATCACGGATCCAGTTGAGATTGCGAACCACTTTAACTCATATTTTGCAAATATTGGTCTTACTCTCGCTAATAAAATTCCACCCGCGAATACTAGTTTTCATCATTACTTGAATAAAGCTACCTCTCCAAAGGACTCTTTTTTCGTTTATACCCCAACAGATAGCGATGAAATTATATCTTTATGTAAAACTCTTAAATCAGGAACCAGCTGTTGTTGTGATGATATTAAACCCGATGTTATAAAAGCTGTCAGTGATCTTATTGCTAATCCTCTAGTCCATATATTTAATTTATCATTGAGCTCGGGTGATGTACCAACAAAGCTTAAAATTGCCAAAGTTGTTCCTATCTTTAAAAAAGGTGATCGTCAAGATTTGCACAATTATAGGCCCATCTCTGTCCTCCCTGCTTTCTCTAAAATCTTGGAACGTATTATGCACAAAAGACTATTTAGCTATGTTAATCGCTTTCATCTTTTACAGGACTGTCAGTTTGGTTTTCGTTCCAATCATTCATGATATATGGCTATACTTGAGGCATACAATAAAATTATTACTGATCTCGATAACAAAAAGTTCTCATTAGATATCTTCTTGGACCTCTCCAAGGCATTTGACACAATAAATCATGATATTCTATTATCGAAACTGAACCACTATGGTGTCCGTGGGATGGCCTTGGACTGAGCCATACGATAGCACTGGGATGATACACTGGTTGAAAATTGGTCGCTTTAGTGACAATGGTAGCTCTTCATCACGAAAGATAAAGCTGAGCTTACCAAACTTCACCCATGCTAGCTGTATCCTTCTGTTCACTTCCCCTGCTGTTTCATTTTCCAGAGAAATCTTCTTGCCCAGGTATACGCTCGTATATAACTGTCCACTCTTTCTATGGTTTTTCCTTGAACTGTTATAGCATAATCTTTCAGCTTGTTGCACATCCTCACTTTTGTCTTCTTGATGTTCATGTTAAGTCCAGCCTTGTTGCTCTCTTAACTCAGTTCTCGGATCATCTTCTGATGCAATTTCTGGGGCTCATGGCTGAGAAGTAGGATGTCATCTGCAAATCTGAGATGGGTAAAGTGTTCACCATCGACTATAACTCCCATACCTTGCAAGGGTCGCGTTCTTGCGCGTCCCCGCGTCCTAGGACCCCTCATTTTCTTGTGGGACGCGTAAGTTTACATATTGAACTTCACTAACGGGTCCCAATGGAAAATGAAGGGACCCCTTAAATCTGACGATGTATGGACGTGGAAACCTTAAGACATTCTGAAAATTGTCAATCTCCTACATTGTAAATTTGTTAATGTCCGTAAAAGATAAATACAATGCAAATCCTGTATTTTAAAAAGTTTTTAAACACATTAAATCGCTTCCGAATTGCTTCCGTAAAAGTTTCATGCGATTTCCAAAACATTATATAAGTATCTTCTAATGATTAACATGGACACGGCATAGGTGTTAGCGACTGTTTGCAATGAGGGTCACAGACTCACAGTTCAAATTCAACGAGGACCCCTTATATTTCTGGGGGACCCCTTACATTTAGTTTTTGCAGTCCTTAAAGGGTCCTGAAAAATTAAATGGGACTCCTCACATTTTTGAGCCAGTGCTACCTCTGATACCTTGCCAATCCAGGTTTCTGAAAACATCCTCCATGGCTGCAGTGAATAGCTTTGAGGAGATTGGATCACCGTGTCTCACACCTTTCAGAATTTTGAAGGCTTCGGTTGTGGTGCTCTCTAGGTGGATTCTAGCACTTGGATCCTTATAGATTGCCTTGATTAGACGGATGTACTTTTCATCACTGACCTGCTTTTCCAGCGCATTTAATAGAGACTGGTGGTCTAGACTGTCAAATGCCTTCTCATAGTCCACAAAACCGAGACATAAATTGAAGCGATATTCTTTTGACTTCTCTATAACCGGGCACAATGTTTGAAGATGGTCTGATGTCCTGAATCCCGCTCTAAAACCTGCTTGTTCTCTAGGCTGGTTTTCATCAAGCTGTTTCTCAACTCTGGCAAGAATAATTCTTATAAAGACCTTGTACATGTGAGGCAGCAGGCTGATAGATCTATAGTTTTTTATGTCCGTCATATCCCCTTTCTTGAACAATATAATAACCTTTGATTCGTTTCACTGGGTAGGCACTTTCTCAAGTTGCATGATCTTGTTGAACAGTTTGGTTAGGATTGTTACAGTTTCTTCTCCTCCTAACTTGAGAATGTCTGATGTTAATTGATCCTCCCCAGGAGCCTTTCCTTTCTTCATCTTGTTTACTGCTCTCTCCACTTCTTCCTTGAGAATAGATGGAACATTCTCTGCTTTTCTACTCCAGTGTTCGTTCTGTGTCTCCAGTCTGGTTTGTCTGTGTTGTATAGTTCTCTGTAGAATTCTTCAATGGTCTTTGTTATTTTTACTTTGTCTGTAACTTCTGATCCATCCTTTGTTTTAATTGCCGCTAGCAACTTCCTCCCTTCCTCCAATTTCCTATTGATGATGTTTGGTCCTTTGTTACTTTCTAGTACCTTCCACACCATTTTAGTTCTGTACTTTCTCTTTTGATTTCGACGCATCTTACGGATTGTCTTATTTAGAATCGCTTTCATCTTTTACAGGACTACTGTCAGTTTGGTTTTCGTTCCAATCATTTATGGCTATACTTGAGGCATACAATAAAATTATTACTGATCTCGATAACAAAAAAATAAACATTAGATATCTTCTTGGACCTCTCCAAGGCATTTGACACAATAAATCATGATATTCTATTACCGAAACTGAACCACTATGGTGTCCGTGGGAAGGCCTTGGAATGGTTCAGAAGTTATCTAACCAACAGATCTCAACTATCTTCGACCGCCATTTTTCGTCTAATTTAGATTTACCCTGCGGAGTTCCGCAAGGCTTGATCTTAGGTCCCCTCCTGTTTATTATTTACATAAATGATATTGTTTTTTCAAGTAATTTCTTTAAATTTGTAATCTTTGCCGATGATACAAACTTACTTGCTTCTCACAGCAACATGACCGATCTTATCAACACTGCAAATGTTGAGCTCACCAAAATATCTACCTGGCTAGATGCTAATAAATTATCCCTAAATTTTGATAAAACTACATTTATGCATTTTAAAAACAGGTATGATACACGAATTCATAATATAATGGCATAACAATAAATAATATTCCAATTGTTAAAGTTCCGAGCACAAAATTTCTAGGTGTTATTCTTGACGAATCACTTAATTGGCAACGTCATAATACTCATATTATAAATATGGTCTCAAAATACTCGGGAATCCTTTTCCGCTTAAAACACACATTGTCACATCACATCTTATTTTCGCTCTATACAAGCCTCGTCCTTCCTCACCTTCATTATTGCAACATTATATGGGCTGATTCTAACAACTGCAACCTTAATTCAATTCATGTGATACAAAAGAAAATTATTCGTCTTTGTTCAAATTCACATTACTTAGCTCATTCTACCCCTTTGTTTGCAAAATTGAAAACCCTCACTATTTATGACATTCATAGGCTACAGAAAGCTATTTTTATGTATAAATTTGCAAATAACATGTTACCTGATTTATTTTCTCATTACTTTAATAAATCAGATGTCTTCCACTCCTATGGAACAAGGTTTTCACATCTTTATACCCCAAAATTTAGAACTGATCTTGCTAGACATACTATTAGAAGACAGGGACCATTGGAGTGGAATGACATTAATGATGATATTCGACACTGTAAATCAGTCAGAAGTTTTAACAATAGATATAAAAAATATTTACTATCGTTTTATTCATGAGGTCATAACTAAGGAACTTCATTCCTAATATATGTATAATTATACCGGTACTTATATAAATCCGTTATGTCTTACATAATCATTATTCACAGATTCACATTATAATCGTTACTGATCTGTTATTGTAATTTTGTAACAACGCAGTAGTAAGTTGTGAGTGGTTCGCTTGCACAATTATTTCGATCAGATTGATCGATTTGCAACGGGTGAAGCATGGTTAAATTGCCGTAAAGTGTAACTTTTTTATTAAACATGTAACGTCCGTATCATTAAATGGCTATTTTAATTGACGGTTTTGAATCAGTATAATAACTTTGATCAGTTGTTTTGTCAGTACCTGTGAAGAATCAAATATTTTACTTTGGGACCTCGGAATTCCCCTCCGGCTACGCCCTAGTGCTTGCTATTTCTCGGTTCCAAAGTGAAAATATTTTGATTCTTCACAGTTTACCTAAACAACTAATGCGCAGTTATTATCCTTTTAATATTAAGGAGATTTCATCATCATAATTCATATAGTCATAATGCAATGGACGAAAGTCAAGCTATTTCATACAAGCATGTTTTGTCGTTCGCGGAGCAGCATCTAGATGTATGAAATGCACAATCAATTTTATGATTTCACCGCCATTTTTTCAGAAAACGCCGGTAAGCACTTCAGGGTTTACAGACACATACGCTCATACATGTATGCATGCACCCCTGCATGTTGGAATTATGTCCATAACATTATAACTCTTGTGATTTATCTCCCAACACCAAATGTAACTGATTTACCTGAGTGTCAGCTGCATAAGTTAGTTTTTGTATGAATATCCAGGTTACCAAGATTTCATTTCTTTTTGGAACATCATGGAGCTTGATAATCTGTAAAGAAGCAAAAAAATATCAAATTTCATAATCGGATGTATACGCGTTGGTCAGCTCAGAGCCGTTTTATTTTTCATCCACCAATGGCAACAGCACTTCGACGTATACCATTTAGAATGCGGCTCTAATGTAACAGAAAAAAATATGTTAAATTTCTTATAGCGCGACATCATGCAACGTTTTCAACATACATATCGGGGTTGGCGCCCGATGCAGATGTATCTATTCTTGATGGCATGGCGCGCAGGCTTCTCGTTAGGTAAAAATATTATGGGGTCCACTGGACCCCATAATCTACCAATTCTCAAAATTATGGGGTCCAAGAAGAAATTATGGGGTCCATGTCAAAAATGTAATTTGCGAATTGTGACTTCGGAATCGGATACGGAGTGGTTAAACGGGGACTACAGCGCTAAAATGTCCAAAAATTGTCTTCTCTATTTATTTTGTTGTTTGTAAAGAGAAAGATAAGTAAATAAATGACTTTCAAATATTTGTAAGCTTACACATGCAAAATTATCTTGACACACGATTAGAAATGATTGCGTCCAGATGGACGCAATAAAGAGTCCAGTTTAAAATGTACTGCGTTTTTAGCAAAAATATTGCGTCCCCAGACGCGAAAACGCAATGTAACGAGAAGCCTGAATTGGCGCGCATCTGGTGCATTGCTGAATACTTTCAATTTTGGCGCAGCCCATTCCAAAACACACGACGCATCCGTTTATTTTATTTTTCGGTCTATTTACCTTAAATTATTTCTCCAGTAGGCCTATAACGTAAGTGTATTTCTACATGCATATTTTGCTAACAGTTCCTTGTTTATTTATAGGCCTATCCCCCATGAATGAATAATATGATATGTTTTCTGGCCTATCTATGTTTTTATACAGGCGCGTAGCCAGAATTGTCATTCGGGGGGGGGGGGGGGGGCAAACATCAATATCGTCCCTATTTTTTTTTATGTCCCTACAATTTTCGTAAAAGGTTGCCCCAAAAATTTTTCTAGTCACTTACCTCGTGAATTTCACGTAAGTGGGGGGGGGGGGGGTTCAAAAATTTTCGCACAGTCCAAAAATCGCAGTCAAAAACATTCGCACAGAAAATGTACTACATGTACAATTCTCGTCCACATTTTTTCGCTTCACCGTCCCCAATTAGCAAAAAAATTCCCACAGTGCAAAAAAAATCACACAGTAAATGTACTAAATGTACAATTTTTCCTTCTATTTGGCTATCCTCCGCCTTTCTCTTCTCTTTCTCCCTCTCCTTCCCCTTCTTCTCGTCCCCATTTTCCCGCTTCTCCGTCCCCATTTTAGGTGTCCGGGGGGGGGGGGGGGGGAGGGGGGGAGGGGCAGTCTGCCCCCCGGCCCCCCCTCACTGGCTACGCTACTGTTTTTATATATAACGCGCCCTGCCTGTGGCCCGCGTTGTGGATGGGTCAGCGATTATCTTTGTGCTGAGTACCAAATCGCATCAAATTTGGATTTTTATTTTGGATTTGGGGCTAGTACAACTTCTAGATTTCATCATAGTCTATCATTTTACTATTAGGCCATCACATCACGAGACAGTGAACGTAACTGAGTATTCTACTGCATAAATTGGGTGCTTTTCTAACAAAATTGGTATTGATGGGTGGGAAATTGGCCAGAAAATAGGTATAGAGAAAGTCAAATTTTCGAAGTCCGGTAGGCACATCCACGTACGATTTTGGCAAAAGTACCCCCCCCCCCCTTTCGGGCTTGCGTATACACACAACACAAGAATTGAAAACCAAAGAGGTAATTTAAGGCCTCTCCCACAGAGAGACGCGATCACTTGGGTTGATCTACTGCATGGTCGAGCGTAAAATTGATACTGATAGGCTCTGTTAAAACGTCTGGTGTGTTCAGTGTTGTCAACGGCAAACGGTAAAAAGTATGGTTTGTTGTCAACGGAAAACAGTCTAAAGTACACCGGGCCGACCTAACTAGACATGCTATAGCCTATAGGTAAATTAATAATTGAACGAACATCGCGAACGCAGTACAAAGACGAACGCGCCCGAAATCATCACGCGAATGGTTGTGCGCGCTTCACTCAATGTACGCAATACGCTGCTTAGTTGTGTTCGTTCAATTATTAATTTACCTATAGTATTACTATTAATAGTTCAATCAGTTCCAAATTGGCGAGAAATATTCATTTTTTATCTACATGTATGGTTCATTGTATCCGTGCACAAAAGTAATCCAAGCGTATGACGATGACGGTATGAGCGTTTTTTGGCATACGCAAGCAACACGCATACAATGACACTGCGACATTGCGCGACACAAGTTTTGCGTGTGAAGTTCTTCTGAATTCATTGGACTAAACTGCTCACAAAAAGTATCGAAACACTTAGAAATGATCCAATATATAACAGCTCGAAAGGGTATGCATTAATCGAAGCAAATAACCAAGTGCATAATTTTGTTCTGCGTATTTTGACACCTCGATCGTTGAGATACGATGTTGCGGAGCGGATTTATTGTCATTTCAATGATCGTGGGTCCAGTTTCAAAGGTGACACTCATCCCTATTGAAAAGCACGAATCTGATCATTCTAAACAGTAATGCAAACCTCTTTCTATAGGATGATTGTCACTTTTGAAACTGGACCCACGACCATTGAAATGACAATAACTCCGCTCCGCAACATCATATCTCATCGATCGAGGTGTCAAAATACGCAGAACAAAATTATGCACTTGGTTATTTGCTTCGATGAGTGCATACCCTTTCGAGCTGTTATATATTGGATCATTTCTAAGTGTTTCGATACTTTTTGTGAGCAGTTTATAATAGGCCTAAACAGATTTCACCAATTTGGAACTGACTGAACTATTTGTAAGCATCAAAGACTAAAGTAGGCTACTTATGGACATAATTCCAACGATTACGATGTACCATCCCAAAATACCATCAATCATGGACGGTATACGTAGAATAGAACTTTATCTCCAATAAATATTCATTTCAACACAACCCACATCCCAAAAAAACATGATTAAAAAAATGATGAAAACATGCAGAATCAGATAGGCAATAGGCGGGCAGATAGGCCTATCGATCCCGACTCCAAGTTTATTAATGTAGTTATTGTTTACTGAATACTATTGCTGAAACATGAATGAACATAACTTATTAAGAAAGAAGAAATGAAATCGTTGCCGTTACCATACAAATGAGTATGAAATTCTTTCCCAACCAACGGAAATCGGCTAAAGAAAAAAGCTTATTAAAAAAAGAATTCTGAACAATGTCAATGATCATGATGCCGTGGCGTTACGGTGTTACTTTGGTTGTTAATGTTAGGCTAGGCAAAGCGATTTTCTCACATTTAATCCTTACCAGAGGTCTTGCTTGAGTCACCGCTTTGATGGATCATGAAGTTGCGGCATAAAGAAGTCTCTAAAATGTACAAACACCAGTGATTTTGTATTTTTATGCTGCTAGTCGGCCGCATGTTATACATGTATTTTACCGCCACACACTCGCCTCTGCCCGACCGGCTCGGCCCGCCTACCCATTCCGCCCAAACAGCCCAAGCTCATTATCATACACAAAAGTACCCGGATCTATAACCCACATACACCCGAGTTCTTTGCATTATAGCTAATGATTTTATTTAGGTGGCCACTTCCCGAGCCCTGCTCTGATTTGGTCAACCTACCATAGTATATTAATTGTATTGTCATTATTATGTATCTCATTTGTGGAAAATAAACTGAACTGAAATCTGCGATGCTATGGACTTGTTTATACCTAGTAGGGGAATATGGGGCAACTGGACCGTGGGGCAAGTGGACCGAAATGAAGGATTTTGTAATTGTATGGGCATACTGCTTTCTTTTGAACAATACGACTTTTGTTGATACTTGACATATATCTTTACCTTCTACAATCCAAAACATTTGGAACTTTAGGGTATTTACACATGTGATTTTCCTCCATATCTTTGAAGCTAACTCCTTGAGTGACTGATTGAAAATTCACAGATAATAATAATAATAATAATAATAATAATGGTAATTTATAAAGCGCCGGTATCCGCCGCAAGCGACGCTCATGGCGCTTCTCTGCATAACAACCAAAATAACATAAACACGAATAGGAACAAAGATGAGGAGAGTCACATCAAGCAAATGCTTCAGAGTACAAATATGTCTTCAAGTTTTTCTTAAAAATATGTACAGAGTTTGACAGTTTCACATATGCAGGCAAGCTATTCCATAGTTTCGGTGCTGCGACTTGAAAACTTCGCTGTCCCCACTGATGTTTAGCCAATGTTTCCTGAAGAAGACTTTGTTTTGAAGAGCGTAGCCCGCAGAGCCCTGGCACATATGGTTGAACAAGTTCTGTTAAATAAGAAGGAGCTGCATCATGTAAGATTTTGAAAATAATAAGACATATCTTGTATTTCAGTCTCTGTTCAATTGGAAGCCAGTGTAGGTCCGCTAATACAGGAGTTATATGATCTGTTCTCTTAGTATATGTAATAATCCGGGCGGCTATATTCTGCAATCGTTGAAGGCGAGAGAGTTGTGATGTTGTAATTCCATATATATAGAAGTGAGTTATTGGAGTCAAGTCTGGATGTTACAAATGCATGAATGATGGTTTTAGCTGCATCCCTTGTTAGATGTTGACGGATTCTGCCAATGTTTCGTATTGAGCAGAAAGCAGCCCGTGATACTGCTGTCACATGGCAGTCCATTGTTAGATTGGAATAGTATGGGCGATATATCAAGATGGGCTTAGATCATGTTTAATGTACTTTATATGATTGACAGATATGCAACAGTAAATATATACATGCAGTACAGTCGTCTTAAGATACTAGGTGCATATTGCATTTGATGGGTGCTATATTGTAGTGTGCTTAGGGACTTTCCGAAATATGATTAAAACCATAGGTTGTGGTTGAAATGACCGTAAAATGGCGCATATTGCTAATTTGGGACATTGGTGGTTTGGATTTCCGATCAATATTATCATTTAAAGAATGCTTCAACTTAAATCATTATCACGGGTATTCATTTGGTAGAGTTATTAGTTCATGAATTTGCAAATAACAAAGTACACCATTTCTTACTTATCTAAAGACACTCGTCTACTTGTAGGACCCGAACGCCGTAATATTTGCGAATTCAAAGATACTCACTGGCTACAGAAATCTGTGTAATGGCTATAAACAAAAATGCAGTTTTGCCTTTTTTCCGAAATGTATTGGAGTTATTGATTATTATGACACATTTTGGCGTAAAATGTATTACGTCACAGGCGTGTTTTAATAAAGTTTCATCTCGACAAAGTGCTACGTCATTTGTTGGGGTAAGTGGTCCGAAGGGGTGTGTGGCAACTGGACCGCCTGCAAAAATTTAATCAAAATTGTAAAATTCATTTTGAAAATGAGTTGTTAGTGTCAATAAAACATGACTCGGTATTGAAATGTGAATAGAATATGAAATAATTCACATTCTTTCAAGTTCTTAGACATTTTGGGGCATTTCGGGTCTAATACCACTTGTTCTGATATTGAAGGATTACAATATGACATGAAATTGCTTTACAATGGTTTAAAACCTCGGTATTATGAATTACATCTTTATTATATTATATGGTGTCTGTAAAGGTATTTGCTATGACGAAATATCATGATTTATGTATTTTATCCACTGCGTTTTGTGTATATCAACCGTTGGGTCATCATTGTCATATTGACTAACTTCCCCTGTAACATTAAAAGCTGGCTAAATATCAAGATGGTTTATTATAAGTACTAAATGATGATTATATGAAGTAAATAAAATCATTAAAGAAAGGGGTCTATATAGACAAATGTATGGGGCGTCTGAATATCACAACCATGTAACCATTTAACTAGGTTCATACCGTTTTATCTATAATAAACATGCAGTCGAAAATTGCGCTTGCTTTATACACCATCAGTATTACTGCTTTTTACACGTTAACCACGAGAACTGTATAAAACATGGGTTTCATGAGACCTGTATCATTTCTACACGTTAAATAATATGGAAATGAGTTTGTAAAGAAAATACTGCCTAGTTACTGTGTTGCCAATCAATGATTTCTGTGTATTCTAACCGTTGGAACATATAGGTTGGAACATATAGGCCCAGTTGCCCCATGGGGTAACTGGAACGTGCCAAGTAAAGTGTTTAGTTAGTGGTAATTGGCCTTTTGTTTGGATATTTTTTAACATTGATTATATGTTATATGTAAACAGTTACATGGGTGATATTTTCATAGCAATTCCATAAATATTTACACGAGCTTTAAGCTTTTATATCATGAAATATGCTTAACCGGTCCAGTTGCCCCATCCTCCCCTACTAGTAAAACAGTTACCAAGAGGACTGGAGACAAGGTTTGGTTCAACGACAAATGCCGTAGAGAATCTAGGAAGAAGCGCCGCCTCTTTAAGAAAGCAAAAAAAGACCAGCAAGCCAGCAAGGCAAAGTTCGCTGAAGCTAGACATTCCTATAACCAAGCGGAGAAGCAAGCCAGGAGTAGCTACAATACTAAACTGAGACAAGACCTAGCAGATAAATCACTGAGCAGCAAGAAATGGTGGAGAATCATCAACACCCTGTCCGGAAGAACAGCTCGTTCCGAGATCCCAGTGATTGAACATCAGAATGTCACCCATATTACAGCAAGGGACTAGGCAGAAGCTTATTGTCAGACATTCGCAAACAAATGTAGACTCCAAGGTGCTGAAGACCAGGCCCCAAATATCCATCCTTCAACAACCAAATGCTTTGACAAAATAGTTTTTAAGCCCAAGGATGTTCGAAAACTATTACAACATCTCAATCCAGATAAAGCTACTGGACCAGACCTGATTCCAACCAAGGTACTCAAAGAATGCTGTGCTGAACTTGCCAGTCCACTCTGCAGGCTTTTTGATCTCTGCTTCACTCATGGTGTGTTTCCTAACCAATGGAAAACAGCATCTGTCACTCCAATCCACAAGAGAGGTTCCAAGACTGACACAACAAAGTACCGTCCTATCTCACTGCTAAGCAATATCAGCAAGATCATGGAAGCTGTTGTGCAGAAACAACTTCAACGCTTTCTTCTCAGCAATGATCTGATTTCCAGCAGACAGTTTGGATTTAGAGAAGGCCACAGTACAGCTGATCTCCTCAAAATTTTGTCACAGAAATGGAACAACTCCATAGACTAAAGTGACGAGGTTTGTGTCATTGCCCTTGCCATAAAAGGAGCTTTCGACAAAGTATGGCACAATGGACTCTGCTCAAAACTGATGTCAAAGGGTGTTACCAGAAGACTGCTTTCATGGATACATAACTACTTATCCGATAGATCGATCAATGTCGTCATGTCAGGACAAGCATCCAACACTGCACCCATAAATGCTTCTGTTCCACAAGGATCTATCCTTGGTCCACTACTGTTTTCTGTCTTCATTGATGATCTTGTGGATGTCTGTGACAACGAGCTCTATCTGTACGCTGACGCTGACGATTCAACACTTTTCACTCCCATTAAGTCTTCAACCAGCTCCAATGCAGTAGCTGCTAGCCTTAACAGTGATCTAAGCAATATGAAAGCGTGGGCTGATAAATGGAAAGTGACCTTTGAGCCTACCAAGTGCAAGACCATGGTAATCTCTAGGAAGAGAACCCCATCCCAACTTCAACTCTACTTTGGTGACTGCAAGCTACCATCCGCAGACAAACTGGAAATCCTTGGTGTTACCATTGATAGCAAGCTGACTTGGTCCAAACACATCTCGGCTGTCTCAACCAGGGCTGGCCAGAAGCTCGGCGCTCTTCGCAAGGTTGCAAATAAATTGACGGCATCGGGCAGATCTACTGTGTACAAATCACAAGTCCGTAGTGTAATGGAGTATGCTTCACTGGGCTGGTCTAGCGCTTCACCTACTATCCTAAGCCAGCTTGACAACATACAAAGAAAGGCACTCAAGATCATTGGAGCTCATGACTCTACTGGTCTATCACATCTCAGCATCACAAGCCTACTTCACCGGCGACAGGTAGCAGCAGCCACGGTCTTGTAAAAAATGCACACCAACCACTGTCCACAAGATTTAGCAGCACTGCTCCCCACACCATATGTTCATCGTCGTGCTACGCGTTCAAGTGTTGCAATGCCAGATCATGCCATTTCACTGCCGCCTCCCAGAACTTGCTGCTTAGACAGAAGTTTCATCCATACAGCTGTTCCACTGTGGAACAGTCTTCCAGTCAATGTTGTTGGCAACATCCAAGAGGAAGGACTGCAATCTTTTAAATGTCGTGTTAACAGATACTTTCTCTCCAACTCTTCAGAGTATCTTGGCTAAGCTCTCCCGATGTATCAATGACCTCCAGATATTATTTTCTTATTTGATGTTATTCTCTATGTTTGGGTGTTTAACCTATTCCTGTCCCACGCCACTTTCATGGCTATTTTACTAGCCCGATTGTGTTTACTTGTATTTTTGATTATTTTCTCTGAGTTGCAGTGAACCAATTGATTGGCCCATCAGAGCTCTCTGTTGAGAGTTACCCGTTTGATTTGTAATCACTCAGTTCATTAACAATGAACCATTATATACCCTGCTCAAGTTCGTTACAGCGTCAAACGATCTTTACAGATCAGTGACCTATGCATTAGACTTTTGTAGTCTGTATACGTTATTTCCATTGGTCAAGGGGCAGTCCTTTGGAGGTTCTATTAGAATCAAATTTATATATAGTAGGCCAGTGGCAACCTACGTGTTCAGTGGAGGCGGCAATCCACCTGAACGGCTCTTTTCAGAGCCACCAATTCTTTCACAAGTAGGAAAGGGCACCTACTCTCAAATCATCGGGGCAGCCCAAATGATGATAACAAGAGAAGTGGCAATCTCTATGTTTTGTTTAATATTATAATAATTTGGTCCTGAAGAAGTCAGAGCTAATCCTGACGAAAGCTTGACAGATTAAAACTTGTCCGACGGCGAACCCGTTAAAACTTTTTACTTATATTATGAATACCCGTCGTAAAAGCCTATCTCACAATTTGTTAATGTCTGTTGGGCTATTGTTCACATTTGCTCTTTATACAGGGTGACCCAAAAAAATGTTAACACTCCGGGCACAAAATATATCTTAAAAGGACAGGAACACACGGGTCTAATCTTGATGTATTATGAAAGCTGAGTAAATAAGCTTTCATTTGCATTTTATTGCGTTCCAATTGGTTATTTACAACGGGAGATATGCTTCAGCAAACATGAGGAAGCAAAATCGGCTTGGTCCAATCCTCTCAGTATGAAAGTAAAGCTTTTAAAATGCACGAAGCAAGAAGCAACATGATTAAGTCACACACACACACACACACATCAGTTAATCTCTTCTTTGTTCTTTTCAACGCATTCTTTCGATTGTTTTCAAGCTTAAAAGACATAAATAAATAGATTCCACATAAATTATATAGGTATTTTGTCATGAGTTCAAGTTCTACTCTTTTTCCATGTGCAATTGGTAGCTGTCAGTAAAGCAGTCTTTAAAATTGAAATTGAAACATTTCATGTTCTTTTTTGAAATGGTCCATCCAATTAAATAAATTAACTAATATTGCACTGAAATAAAACTAGTATTGCACTGAAATTAACCATAAATCAATTGCATGTATTGAATGAAAAGATTCAATTATATTCAATAAACGATACATTCTAACTTATGATTAAATGTTGCAATGGTATTGTTACTTTTGAATTACTGCACAATAATGTTTTTTGCATTCTTACAAGTTCGTAATCATAGTTGTAATTAATGCAAATTGGACCAAGCCGATTTTCCTTCCTCATGTTTGCTGAAGCATATCTCCCGTTCTAAATAACCCATTGGAACGCAATAAAATGCAAATGAAAGCTTATTTACTCAGCTTTCATAATACATCATGATTAGACCCGTGTGTTCCTGTCCTTTTAAGATATCTTATGTGCCCGGAGTGTTAACATTTTTTTGGGTCACCCTGTATACAAAAAAATAGCGTCCTAAATACCCGTTGTTGTTGTTGTTGCCTTCAAAAATTACAAATGATACCATAACAAAATTACAAATGGCCAAATGAATCTAAACTATTATTAAAGTGTAACAAATAACTATATAAGGCCCTTCACAATCGAATTTGAGTTTCCTGATGGCGGTTTAAAAAAGAGGGGATCTTACGTTTATGTTGTTTATTTGTCAATTGTGAAATAAGGGCCTAAAGTTATTTACATTATATGTGCAATGTTTGCAAACATTTAGGCAAACCTTTTTTTTAGGGAAAGTAGGTACAACATACACACACTGTGAACCAACCAGTCAATCATAAGCAATAAGCTATCAATTTAATTGCATATTTTATCATTTAATATTACATATGCAAAAAAAGTACATATAACTAAACAATGTATGTAAAATAAGCAGACACCTCTTTACCATAAACATAGAGACCAAACTCAGCATCAAACCTCATGAAGTATTCTTTTGAAAGGTAGTAAGCTTATTGTAAGTGTTCCAAATTCGGCTGTATTCACCAAATGCAAACCACACTGACACTCTCCAAATGGTATTTTTTACATTTCCCTGAGCCCAATCTCTGCTCTAATATGACCAGTGAATTCCTTAACAGTGTATAGGCTAATATGGGTACTGTGCCATACAAGACACGCACATGGATGCAAATGATATACGCCAATTTCTAATTCATTATTCATATAATATTATCATATATTATTCATATACAATTTGAATACTATTTAATATTCGAACTGTACCCTAGCCCCATATCAATACCAAGCATATCATCCCTACCTACCTTGAATACCTATCATATTACCTTCCCAACTGTGCCCTAGCCTCCCATCCCTACCAACCACCCCAAGCCTTACCTAGCATACCAATTGTACGTACTACCTTGCCTTCACAACTGTGCCCTAGCCTCTCATCCCTACCAACCATCCCAAGCCTTACCTAGAATACCAATCCTACTACCTTCCCAACTGTGCCCTAGCCTCCCATCCCTACCAACCATCCCAAGCCTTACCTAGAATACCAATCCTACTACCTTCCCAACTGTGCCCTAGCCTCCCATCCCTACCAACCATCCCAAGCCTTACCTAGAATACCAATCCTACTACCTTCCCAACTGTGCCCTAGCCTCCCATCCCTACCAACCATCCCAAGCCTTACCTAGAATACCAACCCTACTACCTTCCCAACTGTGCCCTAGCCTCCCATCCCTACCAACCATCCCAAGCCTTACCTAGCATACCAATCCTACTACCTTCACAACTGTGCCCTAGCCTCCCATCCCTACCAACCATCCCAAGCCTTACCTAGCATACCAATCGTACTACCTTCCCAAATGTGCCTTAACCTCCCATCCCTACCAACCATCCCAAGCCTTACCTTGAATACCAATCGTACTACCTTCCCAAACGTGCCCTAGACTCCCATCCCTACCAACTATCCCAAACCTTACCTAGAATACAAATCGTACTACCTTCCCAAACGTGCCCTAGCATCCCATCCCTACCAATTATCCCAAGCCTTACGTAGAATACCAATCGTTCTACCTTCCTAAACGTGCCCTAGCCTACCATCTCTACCAACTATCCCAAGCCTTACCTTGAATACCAATCGTACTAACTTTCCAAACGTGCCCTAGACTCCCATCCCTACCAACCGTCCCAAGCCTTGCCTAGAATACCAATCGTACTACCTTCCCAAACGTGTCCTAGCCTCCCATCCCTACCAACTATCCCAAGCCTTATCTAGAATACCAATCGTACTACCTTCCCAAACGTGCCCTAGCCTCCCATCCCTACCAACCATCCCAAGCCTTACTTAGAATACCAATCGTACTACCTTCCCAAACGTGTCCTAGCCTCCCATCCCTACCAACCATCCCAAGCCTTACCTAGAATACCGATCGTACTACCTTCTCAACTGTGCCCTAGCCTCCCATCCCTACAAACTATCCCAAGCCTTACCTAGAATACCAATCGTACTACCTTCCCAAACGTGTCCTAGCCTCCCATCCCTACCAACTATCCCAAGCCTTACCTAGAATACCAATCGTACTACCTTCCCAAACGTGCCCTAGCCTCCCATCCCTACCAACCATCCCAAGCCTCTCTTAGAATACCAACCGTACTACCTTCCCAAACGTGCCCTAGTCTCCCATCCCTACCAACTATCTTAAGGCTTACCTGGAATACCAATCGTACTACCTTCTCAAACGTGCCCTAGCATCCCATCCCTACCAACCGTCCCAAGCCTTGCCCAGAATACCAATCGTACTAACTTTCCAAACGTGCCATAGCCTCCCATCCCTACCAACTATCCCAAGCCTTACCTAGAATACCAATCGTACTACCTTCCCAGCCGTGCCCTAGCCTCCCATCCCTACCAACCATCCCAAGCCTTGCCTAGAATACCAATCGTACTACCTTCCCAAACGTGCCCTAGCCTCCCATCCCTACCAACCATCCTAAGCTTTACCTAGAATACCAATCGTACTACCTTCCCAAACGTGCCCTAGCCTCCCATCCCTACCAACTATCCCAAGCCTTACCTAGAATACCAATCGTACTACCTTCCCAAACGTGCCCTAGCCTCCCATCCCTACCAGCCATCCCAATTCCTCTTAGAATACCAATCGTACTACCTTCCCAACCGTGCCCTAGCCTCCCATCCCTACCAACCATCCCAAGCCTTGCCTAGAATACCAATCGTACTACCTTCCCAAACGTGCCCTAGCCCCCCATCCCTACCAACCATCCTAAGCTTTACCTAGAATACCAATCGTACTACCTTCCCAAACGTGCCCTAGCCTCCCATCCCTACCAACTATCCCAAGCCTTACCTAGAATACCAATCGTACAACCTTACCAAACGTGCCCTAGCCTCCCATCCCTACCAGCCATCCCAAGCCTCTCTTAGAATACCAATCGTACTACCTTCCCAAACGTGTCCTAGCCTCCAATCCCTACCAACTATCCTTACCTAGAATACCAATCGTACTACCTTCTCAAACGTGCCCTAGCCTCCCATCCCTACCAACCATCCTAAGCTTTACCTAGAATACCAATCGTACTACCTTCCCAAACGTGCCCTAGCCTCCCATCCCTACCAACTATCCCAAGCCTTACCTAGAATACCAATCGTACTACCTTCCCAAACGTGCCCTAGCCTCCCATCCCTACCAGCCATCCCAATTCCTCTTAGAATACCAATCGTACTACCTTCCCAACCGTGCCCTAGCCTCCCATCCCTACCAACCATCCCAAGCCTTGCCTAGAATACCAATCGTACTACCTTCCCAAACGTGCCCTAGCCTCCCATCCCTACCAACCATCCTAAGCTTTACCTAGAATACCAATCGTACTACCTTCCCAAACGTGCCCTAGCCTCCCATCCCTACCAACCATCCCAAGCCTTACCTAGAATACCAACCCTACTACCTTCCCAACTGTGCCCTAGCCTCCCATCCCTACCAACCATCCCAAGCCTTACCTAGCATACCAATCCTACTACCTTCACAACTGTGCCCTAGCCTCCCATCCCTACCAACCATCCCAAGCCTTACCTAGCATACCAATCGTACTACCTTCCCAAATGTGCCTTAACCTCCCATCCCTACCAACCATCCCAAGCCTTACCTTGAATACCAATCGTACTACCTTCCCAAACGTGCCCTAGACTCCCATCCCTACCAACTATCCCAAACCTTACCTAGAATACAAATCGTACTACCTTCCCAAACGTGCCCTAGCATCCCATCCCTACCAATTATCCCAAGCCTTACGTAGAATACCAATCGTTCTACCTTCCTAAACGTGCCCTAGCCTACCATCTCTACCAACTATCCCAAGCCTTACCTTGAATACCAATCGTACTAACTTTCCAAACGTGCCCTAGACTCCCATCCCTACCAACCGTCCCAAGCCTTGCCTAGAATACCAATCGTACTACCTTCCCAAACGTGTCCTAGCCTCCCATCCCTACCAACTATCCCAAGCCTTATCTAGAATACCAATCGTACTACCTTCCCAAACGTGCCCTAGCCTCCCATCCCTACCAACCATCCCAAGCCTTACTTAGAATACCAATCGTACTACCTTCCCAAACGTGTCCTAGCCTCCCATCCCTACCAACTATCCCAAGCCTTACCTAGAATACCAATCGTACTACCTTCCCAAACGTGCCCTAGCCTCCCATCCCTACCAACCATCCCAAGCCTCTCTTAGAATACCAACCGTACTACCTTCCCAAACGTGCCCTAGTCTCCCATCCCTACTAACTATCTTAAGGCTTACCTGGAATACCAATCGTACTACCTTCTCAAACGTGCCCTAGCATCCCATCCCTACCAACCGTCCCAAGCCTTGCCCAGAATACCAATCGTACTAACTTTCCAAACGTGCCATAGCCTCCCATCCCTACCAACTATCCCAAGCCTTACCTAGAATACCAATCGTACTACCTTCCCAGCCGTGCCCTAGCCTCCCATCCCTACCAACCATCCCAAGCCTTGCCTAGAATACCAATCGTACTACCTTCCCAAACGTGCCCTAGCCTCCCATCCCTACCAACCATCCTAAGCTTTACCTAGAATACCAATCGTACTACCTTCCCAAACGTGCCCTAGCCTCCCATCCCTACCAACTATCCCAAGCCTTACCTAGAATACCAATCGTACTACCTTCCCAAACGTGCCCTAGCCTCCCATCCCTACCAGCCATCCCAATTCCTCTTAGAATACCAATCGTACTACCTTCCCAACCGTGCCCTAGCCTCCCATCCCTACCAACCATCCCAAGCCTTGCCTAGAATACCAATCGTACTACCTTCCCAAACGTGCCCTAGCCCCCCATCCCTACCAACCATCCTAAGCTTTACCTAGAATACCAATCGTACTACCTTCCCAAACGTGCCCTAGCCTCCCATCCCTACCAACTATCCCAAGCCTTACCTAGAATACCAATCGTACAACCTTACCAAACGTGCCCTAGCCTCCCATCCCTACCAGCCATCCCAAGCCTCTCTTAGAATACCAATCGTACTACCTTCCCAAACGTGTCCTAGCCTCCAATCCCTACCAACTATCCTTACCTAGAATACCAATCGTACTACCTTCTCAAACGTGCCCTAGCCTCCCATCCCTACCAACCATCCTAAGCTTTACCTAGAATACCAATCGTACTACCTTCCCAAACGTGCCCTAGCCTCCCATCCCTACCAACTATCCCAAGCCTTACCTAGAATACCAATCGTACTACCTTCCCAAACGTGCCCTAGCCTCCCATCCCTACCAGCCATCCCAATTCCTCTTAGAATACCAATCGTACTACCTTCCCAACCGTGCCCTAGCCTCCCATCCCTACCAACCATCCCAAGCCTTGCCTAGAATACCAATCGTACTACCTTCCCAAACGTGCCCTAGCCTCCCATCCCTACCAACCATCCTAAGCTTTACCTAGAATACCAATCGTACTACCTTCCCAAACGTGCCCTAGCCTCCCATCCCTACCAACTATCCCAAGCCTTACCTAGAATACCAATCCTACTACCTTCCCAACTGTGCCCTAGCCTCCCATCCCTACCAACCATCCCAAGCCTTACCTAGAATACCAATCCTACTACCTTCCCAACTGTGCCCTAGCCTCCCATCCCTACCAACCATCCCAAGCCTTACCTAGAATACCAATCCTACTACCTTCCCAACTGTGCCCTAGCCTCCCATCCCTACCAACCATCCCAAGCCTTACCTAGAATACCAACCCTACTACCTTCCCAACTGTGCCCTAGCCTCCCATCCCTACCAACCATCCCAAGCCTTACCTAGCATACCAATCCTACTACCTTCACAACTGTGCCCTAGCCTCCCATCCCTACCAACCATCCCAAGCCTTACCTAGCATACCAATCGTACTACCTTCCCAAATGTGCCTTAACCTCCCATCCCTACCAACCATCCCAAGCCTTACCTTGAATACCAATCGTACTACCTTCCCAAACGTGCCCTAGACTCCCATCCCTACCAACTATCCCAAACCTTACCTAGAATACAAATCGTACTACCTTCCCAAACGTGCCCTAGCATCCCATCCCTACCAATTATCCCAAGCCTTACGTAGAATACCAATCGTTCTACCTTCCTAAACGTGCCCTAGCCTACCATCTCTACCAACTATCCCAAGCCTTACCTTGAATACCAATCGTACTAACTTTCCAAACGTGCCCTAGACTCCCATCCCTACCAACCGTCCCAAGCCTTGCCTAGAATACCAATCGTACTACCTTCCCAAACGTGTCCTAGCCTCCCATCCCTAACAACTATCCCAAGCCTTATCTAGAATACCAATCGTACTACCTTCACAAACGTGCCCTAGCCTCCCATCCCTACCAACCATCCCAAGCCTTACTTAGAATACCGATCGTACTACCTTCTCAACTGTGCCCTAGCCTCCCATCCCTACAAACTATCCCAAGCCTTACCTAGAATACCAATCGTACTACCTTCCCAAACGTGTCCTAGCCTCCCATCCCTACCAACTATCCCAAGCCTTACCTAGAATACCAATCGTACTACCTTCCCAAACGTGCCCTAGCCTCCCATCCCTACCAACCATCCCAAGCCTCTCTTAGAATACCAACCGTACTACCTTCCCAAACGTGCCCTAGTGTCCCATCCCTACCAACTATCTTAAGGCTTACCTGGAATACCAATCGTACTACCTTCTCAAACGTGCCCTAGCATCCCATCCCTACCAACCGTCCCAAGCCTTGCCCAGAATACCAATCGTACTAACTTTCCAAACGTGCCATAGCCTCCCATCCCTACCAACTATCCCAAGCCTTACCTAGAATACCAATCGTACTACCTTCCCAGCCGTGCCCTAGCCTCCCATCCCTACCAACCATCCCAAGCCTTGCCTAGAATACCAATCGTACTACCTTCCCAAACGTGCCCTAGCCTCCCATCCCTACCAACCATCCTAAGCTTTACCTAGAATACCAATCGTACTACCTTCCCAAACGTGCCCTAGCCTCCCATCCCTACCAACTATCCCAAGCCTTACCTAGAATACCAATCGTACTACCTTCCCAAACGTGCCCTAGCCTCCCATCCCTACCAACTATCCCAAGCCTTACCTAGAATACCAATCGTACTACCTTCCCAAACGTGCCCTAGCCTCCCATCCCTACCAGCCATCCCAATTCCTCTTAGAATACCAATCGTACTACCTTCCCAACCGTGCCCTAGCCTCCCATCCCTACCAACCATCCCAAGCCTTGCCTAGAATACCAATCGTACTACCTTCCCAAACGTGCCCTAGCCCCCCATCCCTACCAACCATCCTAAGCTTTACCTAGAATACCAATCGTACTACCTTCCCAAACGTGCCCTAGCCTCCCATCCCTACCAACTATCCCAAGCCTTACCTAGAATACCAATCGTACAACCTTACCAAACGTGCCCTAGCCTCCCATCCCTACCAGCCATCCCAAGCCTCTCTTAGAATACCAATCGTACTACCTTCCCAAACGTGTCCTAGCCTCCAATCCCTACCAACTATCCTTACCTAGAATACCAATCGTACTATCTTCTCAAACGTGCCCTAGCCTCCCATCCCTACCAACCATCCTAAGCTTTACCTAGAATACCAATCGTACTACCTTCCCAAACGTGCCCTAGCCTCCCATCCCTACCAACTATCCCAAGCCTTACCTAGAATACCAATCGTACTACCTTCCCAAACGTGCCCTAGCCTCCCATCCCTACCAGCCATCCCAATTCCTCTTAGAATACCAATCGTACTACCTTCCCAACCGTGCCCTAGCCTCCCATCCCTACCAACCATCCCAAGCCTTGCCTAGAATACCAATCGTACTACCTTCCCAAACGTGCCCTAGCCTCCCATCCCTACCAACCATCCTAAGCTTTACCTAGAATACCAATCGTACTACCTTCCCAAACGTGCCCTAGCCTCCCATCCCTACCAACTATCCCAAGCCTTACCTAGAATACCAATCCTACTACCTTCCCAACTGTGCCCTAGCCTCCCATCCCTACCAACCATCCCAAGCCTTACCTAGAATACCAATCCTACTACCTTCCCAACTGTGCCCTAGCCTCCCATCCCTACCAACCATCCCAAGCCTTACCTAGAATACCAATCCTACTACCTTCCCAACTGTGCCCTAGCCTCCCATCCCTACCAACCATCCCAAGCCTTACCTAGAATACCAACCCTACTACCTTCCCAACTGTGCCCTAGCCTCCCATCCCTACCAACCATCCCAAGCCTTACCTAGCATACCAATCCTACTACCTTCACAACTGTGCCCTAGCCTCCCATCCCTACCAACCATCCCAAGCCTTACCTAGCATACCAATCGTACTACCTTCCCAAATGTGCCTTAACCTCCCATCCCTACCAACCATCCCAAGCCTTACCTTGAATACCAATCGTACTACCTTCCCAAACGTGCCCTAGACTCCCATCCCTACCAACTATCCCAAACCTTACCTAGAATACAAATCGTACTACCTTCCCAAACGTGCCCTAGCATCCCATCCCTACCAATTATCCCAAGCCTTACGTAGAATACCAATCGTTCTACCTTCCTAAACGTGCCCTAGCCTACCATCTCTACCAACTATCCCAAGCCTTACCTTGAATACCAATCGTACTAACTTTCCAAACGTGCCCTAGACTCCCATCCCTACCAACCGTCCCAAGCCTTGCCTAGAATACCAATCGTACTACCTTCCCAAACGTGTCCTAGCCTCCCATCCCTACCAACTATCCCAAGCCTTATCTAGAATACCAATCGTACTACCTTCCCAAACGTGCCCTAGCCTCCCATCCCTACCAACCATCCCAAGCCTTACTTAGAATACCAATCGTACTACCTTCCCAAACGTGTCCTAGCCTCCCATCCCTACCAACCATCCCAAGCCTTACCTAGAATACCGATCGTACTACCTTCTCAACTGTGCCCTAGCCTCCCATCCCTACAAACTATCCCAAGCCTTACCTAGAATACCAATCGTACTACCTTCCCAAACGTGTCCTAGCCTCCCATCCCTACCAACTATCCCAAGCCTTACCTAGAATACCAATCGTACTACCTTCCCAAACGTGCCCTAGCCTCCCATCCCTACCAACCATCCCAAGCCTCTCTTAGAATACCAACCGTACTACCTTCCCAAACGTGCCCTAGTCTCCCATCCCTACCAACTATCTTAAGGCTTACCTGGAATACCAATCGTACTACCTTCTCAAACGTGCCCTAGCATCCCATCCCTACCAACCGTCCCAAGCCTTGCCCAGAATACCAATCGTACTAACTTTCCAAACGTGCCATAGCCTCCCATCCCTACCAACTATCCCAAGCCTTACCTAGAATACCAATCGTACTACCTTCCCAGCCGTGCCCTAGCCTCCCATCCCTACCAACCATCCCAAGCTTTACTTAGAATACCAATCGTACTACCTTCCCAAATGTGTCCTAGCCTCCCATCCCTACCAATTATCCTAAGGCTTACCTAGAATACCAATTGTACTACCTTCCCAAATGTGCCCTAGCCTCCCATCCCTACCAACCATCTCAAGCCTAACCTAGAATACCAATCGTACTACCTTACCAAACGTGCCCTAGCCTCAGATCCCTACCAACCATCCCAAGCCTTGCCTAGAATACCAATCGTACTACCTTCCCAAACGTGCCATAGCATCCCATCCCTACCAACTATCCTAAGGCTTACCTAGAATACCAATTGTACTACCTTCCCAAATGTGCCCTAGCCTCCCATCCCTACCAACCATCCCAAGCCTAACCTAGAATACCAATCGTACTACCTTCCCAAATGTGTTTTAGCATCCCATCCCTATACCAACTATCCTACGGCTTACCTAGAACACCAATCGTACTACCTTACCAAACGTGCCCTAGCCTCCCATCCCTACCAACCATCCTAAGCTTTACCTAGAATACCAATCATACTACCTTCCCAAACGTGCCCTAGCCTCCCATCCCTACCAACTATCCCAAGCCTTACCTAGAATACCAATCGTTGCTAAAATATGTTGCGTAAAAATATTCCACTTCGGCAACTGTTGCATGAGCATTGAGGACAATCACGCAACAGTTGATGTAAGTTACGCACATGTGAATTTTAGGCAACTGTTGTCCAAAAAAGCCAATTTCGTGAGCTGTTGCATACTTGAACAACTGTTGAGTGAATATAAGTTGAGTAACTAGAATTGTTCAACTGTTGGTGAAAACATGTAAATATTTAAGCAACCTTTTTGCAGCGCAGGACCACAATTAGATTTATTCTGTCTTGGCATCCAAAATTTTGTGTATTTTTATCATGTAATTACCTATTGTATTTATATTGTAAAGCGCTTGGAGATCTTACGTATCAAGCGCTTGAATAAATGCTGTGTATTATTATTATTATTAAAACGAAATACACTGACAAATAGTTTAAAATTGCCATCCTTGTTTGACATACATTTGTTTATGAATATCATTTCAACGGTGTTATAGCGACGTCACTAGGGATGAATATTGAATAGTCGATTTTTACAGCCAAAAAATACACGACATGGACATATACTGAATAGTTCATGTCATGTGATCTATTTTGCACCAAAAGAATCACATAAATATGTTTATGTATTATATAATATGGACTATTTATACCTTCATACCCAGATAGCAAGACTACGTTTGGCAAACGTTCACAGTAATAACACCATTGATAAGAGATGTCAGATATCATGTATAAGCCTATAGTTTAAAAACATGTTAACATAAATTACAGATTCACTACCGAACGGGAATAATGTATGTAGCTCTGCTGCATCGCCTAGAATTCCCATTACAAGTTACTGGTAGCATAGAGAAATTAACTAAGGAGGGGTCACTCTTTTTGAAAGTCAAACTGATATGGGCTGGGACGCCCTCAAAAACCGCCAGGTCAATCCAGTTAAATTAGACTACGTTGCAGTGGCCCGCTTGAAACTTAGTGTATAAAGTGTATGACTGTTTCTGTGCGTAATCCAAAAGAGGTAATTAGTCTTACTCTTTTAATAGTTCGGTACAATACAGATATAACAGACTTACATCAGTCTAATGAAATCAGCGCGAAAACGAAGTCACGTAATTGTACACGGAGTCCTAATGAACAATTTTATTTGTCATTGTTTAAAATGCTAATCGATTCATTGTTTTAATTTTGAAATAAGTATGGGGATCATCAACGCGTACGAAATGTAATGCTTGAATCACTCCATACTTAATATATCTTTATCAACGACTATGCCACAACAGTTAGTCTAGTGTAGCGTAGTGGCCACGCTCAAGCGCTTCCACGCAGGAATCCCGGGTTCTATTCCTCATCCAACCATATCATTATTATATGGCTGTTTTTTTGTAACATACACTTTCTGCAGCGTTCATAGTTAACTCACCGGATCTGAACAAAAGAAAAGCCCCTATAAATTATATATTTTGTAGTATGGGATAAACGCTGAGGGCTGCTATGCGGTGCAGTGATGATAAACAATTTGATGATTTGATGATGTTTTATGCCTTGGTCTAAATACTCAAAATTAAAAGAAATGCTTATCCTGGGTGCAAGTGTGTTTAGCTCAATTGAAAATTGAAGAAGGCACAAGCCCGGGTGCAAGTTGAATTTACAAAGCAGAATTTGAACTTTACAAAGCAGATAACTTTGGGCTCTACCTAGGGTTATGTAATAGGCCTACTCTTCTATTCTCGAGGTACTGATGGTGTTTTTCAGACTTTTTGAAGTCATATCTTGCAAGGCAAAACGGTTAGAGCAATCAAAGAATGGCAAACCAAGCCTATACAACTGTAAAGTAAGTTGTAAGAATTTACAGTTCTTCATAACACCGGGCTATATGCAATAATGCAAGATGTCCCGCGATGAAATATCACCACGAAGACACGTAGGGCTTAATATAACACGCATATGTACGACCAAACTTAATTGGTGTCATTAAACTGTCTCCTGTATTGAAGACAGTTTTTATTCTGAGTCTGTGTCTTCTGGCAAACTGTGTGCTTCCTGAAGCCGTCGGGGAGTGTAGTGGCCCGTGTCTTCTAAGCATGCTAAGTGGTACAATGTTACCGTTCCACACTTGCAAGACAAGACTTCAAAAACTCGCCAAAAACCGCTCATTTTTACCCATCGCGACAAGCCCCAAAACCACCTCATTCGCAGCAGGTGCTGCACGTTAAACACACATGATTCAATGCATAAAATCAAAACTATCAGTATATGAAACAGAGATATGAAGCTATCGAAATAGAGCTGTCGTCTGCTAACCTCTATAGACTTATGCAAGTCTTTATTTACGCTATATTGTTATTGTTTACGCTAGTTGTTCAACGTGTATTCATTCATGTGTGTGTGGGTGCTTGTTGCATTTTCCCCTCACATAGAATATTATTTCATTACAACTACTGCATGTACTGCATAGCTATTTAATTGGATTATAAAGTAATATTGATAGGTGTGGTGATGCGTTGGCTTGCGAATTGAAAACTACAATGCAAGAGCTTGTTGAGAGGCTAAGCTCGGACGAAACTGTGTCCAAGCTCTGTGTAGCCCCACTTGGATTGTCTAGGTTGCTGGACAAACCTTAACTGGATTCGACTGGCGAATTTAGAGGGCGGTATACACGGTGTTTTCAACATACTGCGTGGAACCCGATAGTTTATTTTGAATGTATAAATCGTATTCAAATTGGGAACCAAGACAATACAGGGTAATTCTTAAGCTGCCGAAAGTCAATGGCTTTCTCCACGTTGTTCTCGGCATTTAGCCGGTCCCGTCTTTGTTAAGAATTGTTTCTATCAGATTTGCACGTTGTATCGGAGTCACAGCCGCCGAGAATCTCAGTAGCAGGGGCCTGCCGGTAGGAAGTGATGTATGTAGCTCTGCTGTATCGCCCAGAAGGCACACTATTTTGCCTACCGCGTACAAAAATGCTCAATATATAATAAAAACTTGACACAAATAAAATACCCAACATATGGCTATATTTGATAAATTAAGCAACAGTTGCTATACAAAAATGCTCAATATATAATGAAAACAATTCACAAATTAAGCAACTGTCAGAAAATGCCCAACAAATGGTTAATTAATAATACCCAACTGTTGTGTAATTAAAATTGTGCAACTGCTGAGTAACTGAAATTGTTCAACTGTTGGTAAAAACATGTTATCCAACGGGTAAATTTTACGCAACTGTTAAGCGGTTGCATACTTCAACAACGTTGTGTAAAATGTTGAGTAAATATTTAAGCAACCTTTTTGCAGTGTACCTTGAATACCAATCGTACTACCTCCCTAAACGTGCCCTAGCCTCCTAACCCTACCTACCATCCCAAGCCTTACCTAGAATATCAATCGTACCACCTTGTCAAACGTGCCCTAGCCTCCCATCCCTACCAACCATCCCAAGCCTTACCTAGAATACCAATCGTACTACCTTCCCAAACGTGCCACTCCCATCCCTACCAGTTATCCAATGCCATACCTAGAATACCAATCGCACCTTACCAACTGTGCCCTAGCCTCCCATCCCTACCAACAATCCCAAGCCTTACCTAGAATACCAATCGTACTACTTTCCCAAACGTGCCCTAGCCTCCCATCCCTACCGACCATCCCAAGCCTTACCTAGAATACCAATCGTACTACCTTCCCAAACGTGCCCTAACCTCCCATCCCTACCAACCATCCCAAGCCTTACCTAGAATACCAATCGTACTACCTTCCCAAACGTGCCCTAGTCTCCCATCCCTACCAACCATCCCAAGCCTTACCTAGAATACCAATCGTACTACCTTCCCAAACGTGCCCTAACCTCCCATCCCTACCAACCATCCCAAGCCTTACCTAGAATACCAATCGTACTACCTTCCCAAACGTGCCCTAACCTCCCATCCCTACCAACCATCCCAAGCCTTACCTAGAATACCAATCGTACTACCTTCCCAAAACGTGCCCTAGTCTCCCATCCCTACCAACCATCCCAAGCCTTACCTAGAATACCAATCGTACTAACTTCCCAAACGTGCCCTAGCCTCCCATCCCTTCCAACCATCCCAAGCCTTACCTAGAATACCAATCGTACTACCTTCCCAAACGTGCCCTAGGCACCCATCCCTACCAACCATCCTAAGCTTTACCTAGAATACCAATCGTTCTACCTTACCAAACGTGCCCTAGCCACCCGTCCTTACCAACCATCCCAAGCCTAACCTAGAATACCAATCGTACTACCTTCCCAAACGTGCCCTAGCCTCCCATCCCTACCAACTATCCCAAGCCTTGCCTAGAATACCAATCGTACTAACTTTCCAAACGTGCCCTAACATCCCATCCCTACCACCTGTCCCAAGCCTTGCCTAGAATACCAATCGTACTACCTTCTCAACTGTGCCCTAGCCTCCCATCCCTTACAACCGTCCCAAGCCTTGCCTAGAATACCAATCGTACTGCCTTACCAAACGTGCCCTAGCCACCCATCCCTACCGACCATCCCAAGCCTTACCTAGAATACCAACCGTACTACCTTACCAAACGTGCCCTAACATCCTATCCCTACCAACCGTCCCAAGCCTTACCTAGAATATCAATCGTACTACCTTCCCAAACGTGCCCTAGCCACCCGTCCTTACCAACCATCCCAAGCCTAACCTAGAATACCAATCGTACTACCTTACCAAACGTGCTCTAACATCCCATCCCTACCAACCATCCTAAGCCTTGCCTAGAATACCAATCGTACTACCTTCCCAAAAATGCCCAAGTCTCCCATCCCTACCAACTATCCCAAGCCTTACCTAGAATATCAATCGTACTACCTTCCCAAACGTGCCCTGATTGTATTTAATAATAAACCTTTGTGTTTGCTGCGATGCCTTCTATGAAATTGAATGCAAAGTACTGATTACCAATGAAAATGCAGACGTTAACAATGATAACTATGTAAGTAAATCATAACAAAACCACCTAAAATATGACTATTTTAATTTGTAATACCCAAACATAATTATTTTGTTTTTAGAGATAAATAATTGTATATACAACAACTGCCTTGTGTGTATCTGTTACATTCCAGTTTTGGGCATACTCCTCTGTGGATAGCGTCTAGTAATGGTCATACTGAAGTATGCAAAGTACTGATTACTGATAGAAATGCAGACGTTAACAAAGCAGACAAAATAAGTAAATGATAACAAAACCACCTAAAATATGACTATTTTAATTTGTATTACCCAAACCTATTATGTTTTTACAAAACCACCTAAAATATGACTATTTTAATTTGTAATACCCAAACTTATTATGTTTTTAGAGATAAATAATTGTACAATAACTAATTTGTGTGTATCTGTTACATTCCAGGATGGGCGTACTCCTAGTCTGTATGCAGCGTCTTGGTATGGTCATACTGAAGTGTGCAAAGTACTGATTACTGATGGCAATGCAGACGTTAACAAAGCAAACAAAGTTAGTAAATCATTACAAAACCACCTAAAATATGACTATTTTAATTTGTAATACCCAAACATATTATGTTTTTAGAGATAAATAATTGTACAATAACTAATTTGTGTGTCTGTTTCATTCCAGGATGGGCGTACTCCTCTGTATGCAGCGTCTATTAATGGTCATACTGAAGTGTGCAAAGTACTGATTACTGATGGGAATGCAGACGTTAACAAAGCAGAGGAAGTAAGTTAATCATAACAAAACCACCTAAAATATGACTATTTTAATTTGTAATACCCAAACTTATTATGTTTTTAGATATAAATAATTGTACAACAATTACCATGTCTGCCTGTTTCATTCCAGGATAACGAAATCACCTAAAATATGACTATTTTAATTTGTAATACCCAAACATATTTTGTTTTTAGAGATAAATAATTGTACAACAACTAATTTGTGTGTCTGTTTTATTCCAGGATGGGGCAACTCCTCTGTATGCAGCGTCTATTAAAGGTCATACGAAAGTGTGCAAAGTATTGATTACTGATGGCAATGCAGATGTTAACATTGCAAACAAAGTAAGTAAATGATAACAAAACCACCTAAAATATGACTATTTTAATTTATAATACCCAAACATATTTTGTTTTTAGAGATAAATAATTGTACAACAACTAATTTGTGTGTCTGTTTCATTCCAGGATGGGAATACTCCTCTGTATGAAGCGTCTTGGTATCATGGTCATACTGAAGTGTGCAAAGTACTGATTACTGATGGCAATGCAGATGTTAACATAGCAAACAAAGTAAGTAAATGATAACAAAACCACCTAAAATATGACTATTTTAATTTGAAATACCCAAACATGTTATGTGTTTAGAGATAAATAATTGTACACCAACTACTTTGTCTGTCTGTTTCATTACAGTATGGGGATACTCCTCTGTTTGCAGCATCTAGTAATGGTCATACTGAAGTGTGCAAAGTACTGATTACTGATGGGAATGCTGACGTTAACATAGCAAACAAAGTAAGTAAATGATAACAAAACCACCTAAAATATGACTATTTTAATTTGAAATACCCAAACATGTTATGTGTTTAGAGATAAATAATTGTACAACAACTAATTTGTGTGTCTGTTTCATTCCAGGATGGGAAAACTCCTCTGTATGCAGCGTCTTGGTATCTTATTCATTCTGAAGTGTGCAAAGTACTGATTACTGATGGGAATGCAGACGTAAACATAGCAAACAAAGTAAGTAAATGATAACAAAACCACCTAAAATATGACTATTTTAATTTGAAATACACAAACATATTTTGTTTTTAGAGATAAATAATTGTACAACAATTTCCTTGTGTGTCTGTTTCATTCCAGTATGGGGGTACTCCTCTGTTTGCAGCGTCTAGTATTGGTCATACTGAAATGTGCAAAGTACTGATTACTGATGGGAATGCAGATGTTAACAAAGCAGACATAGTAAGTAAATGATAAAAAAACTACCTAAAATATGACTATTTTAATTTGAAATATCAAAACATATTATGTTTTTAGAGATAAATAATTGTACTACAACTACTTTGTGTGTCTGTTTCATTCCAGTATGGGGGTACTCCTCTGTTTGCAGCGTCTAGAAATGGTCATACTGAAGTGTGCAAAGTACTGATTACTGATGGGAATGCAGATGTTAACAAAGCAGACATAGTAAGTAAATGATAAAAAAAAAACCTAAAATATGACTATTTTATTTGAAATACCCAAACTTATTATGTTTTTAGAGATAAATAATTGTACAACAACTACCATGTCTGTCTGTTTCATTCCAGGATAACGAAACCACCTAAAATATGACTATTTTAATTTGTAATACCCAAACATAGTTTGTTTTTAGAGATAAATAATTGTACAACAACTAATTTGTGTGTCTGTTTTATTCCAGGATGGGGAAACTCCTCTGTATGCAGCGTTTATTAAAGGTCATACGGAAGTGTGCAAAGTACTGATTACTGATGGCAATGCAGATGTTAACATTGCAAACAAAGTAAGTAAATGATAACAAAACCACCTAAAATATGACTATTTTAATTTATAATACCCAAACATATTTTGTTTTTAGAGATAAATAATTGTACAACAACTTCCTTGTTTGTCTGTTTCATTACAGGATGGGCGTACTCCTCTGTATGAAGCGTCTAGTATTGGTCATACTGAAATGTGCAAAGTACTGATTACTGATGGGAATGCAGATGTTAACAAAGCAGACATAGTAAGTAAATGATAAAAAAAACACCTAAAATATGACTATTTTAATTTGAAATATCAAAACATATTATGTTTTTAGAGATAAATAATTGTACTACAACTACTTTGTGTGTCTGTTTCATTACAGGATGGGGGTACTCCTCTGTTTGCAGCGTCTAGTATTGGTCATACTGAAATGTGCAAAGTACTGATTACTGATGGGAATGCAGATATTAACAAAGCAGACATAGTAAGTAAATGATAAAAAAACCACCTAAAATATGACTATTTTAATTTGAAATACCAAAACATATTATGTTTTTAGAGATAAATAATCGACAACACTACTTTGTGTGTCTGTTTCATTTCAGACTGGGGATACTCCTCTGTATGCAGCGTCTAGTAATGGTCATACTGAAACGTGCAAAGTACTGATTACTGATGGGAATGCAGACGTTAACATTGCAAACAAAGTTAGTAAATCATAACAAAACCACTTAAAATATGACTATTTTAATTTGAAATACCAAAACTTATTATGTTTTTAGAGATAAATAATTGTACAACAACTGTAACTTTGTGTGTCTGTTTCATTCCAGGATGGGGATACCCCTCTGTTTGCAGCGTCTAGTAATGGTCTTACTGAAGTGTGCAAAGTACTGATTACTGATGGGAATGCAGACGTTAACATAGCAAACAAAGTAAGTAAATGATAACAAAACCACCTAAAATATGAATATTTTAATTTGAAATACCCAAACATGTTATGTGTTTAGAGATAAATAATTGTACAACAACTACTTTGTGTGTCTGTTTCATTCCAGTATGGGGGTACTCCTCTGTTTGCAGCGTCTAGAAATGGTCATACTGAAGTGTGCAAATTACTGATTACTGATGGGAATGCAGATGTTAACAAAGCAGACATAGTAAGTAAATGATAAAAAAAACACACCTAAAATATGACTATTTTATTTGAAATACCCAAACTTATTATGTTTTTAGAGATAAATAATTGTACAACAACTACCATGTCTGTCTGTTTCATTCCAGGATAACGAAACAACCTAAAATATGACTATTTTAATTTGTAATACCCAAACATAGTTTGTTTTTAGAGATAAATAATTGTACAACAACTAATTTGTGTGTCTGTTTTATTCCAGGATGGGGAAACTCCTCTGTATGCAGCGTTTATTAAAGGTCATACGGAAGTGTGCAAAGTACTGATTACTGATGGCAATGCAGATGTTAACATTGCAAACAAAGTAAGTAAATGATAACAAAACCACCTAAAATATGACTATTTTAATTTATAATACCCAAACATATTTTGTTTTTAGAGATAAATAATTGTACAACAACTTCCTTGTTTGTCTGTTTCATTCCAGGATTGGCGTACTCCTCTGTATGAAGCGTCTAGTATTGGTCATACTGAAATGTGCAAAGTACTGATTACTGATGGGAATGCAGATGTTAACAAAGCAGACATAGTAAGTAAATGATAAAAAAAACACCTAAAATATGACTATTTTAATTTGAAATATCAAAACATATTATGTTTTTAGAGATAAATAATTGTACACCAACTACTTTGTCTGTCTGTTTCATTACAGTATGGGGATACTCCTCTGTTTGCAGCATCTAGTAATGGTCATACTGAAGTGTGCAAAGTACTGATTACTGATGGGAATGCTGACGTTAACATAGCAAACAAAGTAAGTAAATGATAACAAAACCACCTAAAATATGACTATTTTAATTTGAAATACCCAAACATGTTATGTGTTTAGAGATAAATAATTGTACAACAACTAATTTGTGTGTCTGTTTCATTCCAGGATGGGCGTACTCCTCTGTATGCAGCGTCTAGTAATGGTCATACTGAAATGTGCAAAGTACTGATTACTGATGGGAATGCAGATGTTAACAAAGCAGACATAGTAAGTAAATGATAAAAAAAACACACCTAAAATATGACTATTTTATTTGAAATACCCAAACTTATTATGTTTTTAGAGATAAATAATTGTACAACAATTTCCTTGTGTGTCTGTTTCATTCCAGGATGGGGATACCCCTCTGTTTGCAGCGTCTAGAAATGGTCATACTGAAATGTGCAAAGTACTGATTACTGATGGGAATGCAGATGTTAACAAAGCAGACATAGTAAGTAAATGATAAAAAAAACACACCTAAAATATGACTATTTTATTTGAAATACCCAAACTTATTATGTTTTTAGAGATAAATAATTGTACAACAACTACCATGTCTGTCTGTTTCATTCCAGGATAACGAAACAACCTAAAATATGACTATTTTAATTTGTAATACCCAAACATAGTTTGTTTTTAGAGATAAATAATTGTACAACAACTACTTTGTGTGTCTGTTTCATTCCAGTATGGGGGTACTCCTCTGTTTGCAGCGTCTAGTATTGGTCATACTAAAGTGTGCAAAGTACTGATTACTGATGGGAATGCAGATATTAACAAAGCAGACATAGTAAGTAAATGATAAAAAAACTACCTAAAATATGACTATTTTAATTTGTAATACCCAAACATATTTTGTTTTTAGAGATAAATAATTGTACACCAACTACTTTGTCTGTCTGTTTCATTACAGTATGGGGGTACTCCTCTGTTTGCAGCGTCTAGAAATGGTCATACTGAAGTGTGCAAAGTACTGATTACTGATGGGAATGCAGATATTAACAAAGCAGACATAGTAAGTAAATGATAAAAAAAACCACCTAAAATATGACTATTTTAATTTGAAATACCAAAACATATTATGTTTTTAGAGATAAATAATCGACAACAACTACTTTGTGTGTCTGTTTCATTTCAGACTGGGGATACTCCTCTGTATGCAGCGTCTAGTAATGGTCATACTGAAACGTGCAAAGTACTGATTACTGATGGGAATGCAGACGTTAACATTGCAAACAAAGTTAGTAAATCATAACAAAACCACCTAAAATATGACTATTTTAATTTGAAATACCAAAACTTATTATGTTTTTAGAGATAAATAATTGTACAACAACTACCATGTCTGTCTGTTTCATTCTAGGATGGGGATACTCCTCTGTGTGCAGCGTCTCGTAATTGTCATACTGAAGTGTGCAAAGTACTGATTACTGATGGCAATGCAGATGTCAACAAAGCAGACAAAGTAAGTAAATGATAACAAAACCACCTAAAATATGACTTTTTAAATTTGTAATAACCAAACATTTTTTTTTGTATTTAGAGATAAATAATTGTACAACTTCCATGTCTGTCTGTCACATTCCAGTTTGGGGATACTCCTGTGAATTAATTTAATATTAATACCAACCAAAATTACAGAATATTACAAGTGTTTAACTTATATATAAATACAAAGTACTGATTACCGATGGCAATGCAGATGTTAACATAGCAGACGAAGTAAGTAAATGATGAAAAAACACACCTACAATATGACTTTTTTAATTTAAAATGCCCAAACATGTTTTGTTATGCACAAAATAAAAGATATATTAATCCGTGAACTTCCCACTATATTCAACCATTTAATTATTATCATAAAGGATGTTTTTATGCTATAAGAGTCTGATAAACAACATCATGGCGGGAGATGATAAAGTTTTTCTTTACTATCAGTATCCATGGTAAACAAATGGGGCTAATTCACCCTCAATGACTTACAATTTCCCTGAATTACACTATAATTATTAGAAATACAATTTAATTATATGTTAGTATTACTTGTTTAAGGCTTGAATTTTTTTTCTCCAAGATTTGTTTTGAATTGATAATATAACCAAACTGGTAATATGAATGAATCGTAATTATTGTGTAATTTTTACTTTCTATACTATTGCTGTAAATACTGTGATATCGTGACTCTGACTTTTTAACTGCCTCTGATTGTCGATATTTGGCTTAAGACAACGCCCATTATTGCAGTGGCCGCCATCTTGCTTTGAATCGTTTTAAAATCATTTCTTGACGTCTTGATGTACTAAATTCTTGCTGTGTTTTTATGATACTGATAACCAAGCCCAGACTTTTAACCTTTTATCGTCATTATGCGCATACACTTATTGGTATAATTACACTCAGCTAATACATCTCTAGACTTATAACCAGACCGCACCAAGACGACATCATGCTTTTTTCTATACAAACATAAACAACAATCAAATGCAACACTGTGTTCACTGATCATCACCTGCCTCTGTGTATACAAATCATGTGATAACCAAATCAACAATTACGGTAGAATTGTTCCCTTATCCGAGTTTGACATTATCTTCGACCGCGAGACAACGCTTGACTACAATGTATCTGAAAATCATCATGTCCCAATGACAACTGCCTATGTCATACACTTACGCTACCAACGTTACCAAACCGGGAAGTAGACTGTATTACAGCTCTACATTATTTCTGGGCTACCCCGGGGCAAATTACCACTCCTTCTTCTAGTTAACCTACTTGCCGGTACAAATCCTGGCTCAGCACCAAGACCTCCTCCAATTGCTATTAACCAGCCTATCATCAAATGGCGTGGCCGAAAACCAAAAAATGGCCGTGTGGTATTTGCAAAAATGACTGTGTAGTCAATGTGAGCAGAGGTTCCACAGCAACTGTGCTTGTACATCAGATGAAACCGTGTAGGCCTACCTCTATGTCACCCACAAAGAAGCAGTATGGTTATGCCCAGTATGTGATAACATTAGTATCACCAGCCATAGGCGTAGCCAGGATTATTTTATCCGGGGGGCACTCAGACTCGGATCCAGAAAAGTTAATGGGAGGCCAAAAATTAATTTGATAAGGTACCATCCAAGCTGTGCGCAGCACTGGCCTCCGAGCTATGCTCGGACAGGGGGTGTCTGAGGGGGGGATGTGCCCCCATCCGAAGTAGAAAAAAATTCAATTTTGGAACTCATTTGGTGCGATCTGGTGTATACTTTTGACCAAAATGTTATCAAAAAGCCACCTCTTCATTTCCAATAAATATTTAGTTTTTTATCAAAGCACGAAAGAAGTTGTGGTGCGATCTGGTGTATACTTTTGACCAACATTTTATCGAAAAGCCACCTCTTCATTTCTAATATTTTTTTTTTATCGATGCACGAAAGAAGTTGAGCATAATTATACTAATATATTCTATATCATCATCATCATCATCATCAGGGTGTAATTCGCTCGCTTTAGAGGAACCCCTCCCTAGAATGCCTCCACAGACTTCTGTTTCTAGCTAGCCTTGACCATGTAGTGCCCAGCTGTCGGGTAAGGTCGTCTCTCCAGCGTGTTTTGGGGCGTCCACGTTTACGGGTCCAATTTCTTGGAGTCCACTCTGTTGCTCTGACTGTCCAACGGTTATCTGTTAGCCTTGTAATGTGTCCTGCCCATCTGTGTTTGCCATCCTGATGTTATCGATGATATCGCTGACACCTGTTTGTTGTCGAATCCAGGTGTTACGCTTTTGGTCGAGAAGAGTGATGCCCAGCATTATGCGCTCCATCTTGTGCTGTGCCACTGCAAGCTTCTCTAACATAAGAATACATTCTATATATTTGCTACATATTACTGGCAATAAAAACGTTTTCTTTTGGGTAATTCTATCTTTACCTTGATTTTTCCCAAAAATCTAGGTTCTGTATCTCTGCCGTTTCTTTCCTTCTTCTCTTCTTTCCTCAAACCCACCTACAAAATACATCTCATCCTACAGTTTACATGCTACAATCACCAGACTTGGTCAGTAGAACCCCCACCTAACCTTCATATAGGGTGTTCACAGTTTGGGGTCAAAGGTCACACAGGGGTCACACGGGGTCAAAACGTGATTTTCCCTTAAAACGCATTTCCAATTTAGTCAAATGACCTAGGATCGTCAAAATTGGTCCACATATTCCTTATGACCGTTCGCATATACAAAAGTTCGGTTTTTAAAATAAAAAAATCATTTGGGGTCACTAGTGGTCAAAATGTAAATTTTCAATTCGATCTTTTGAAATGCATCTTGTCTCAGAGGAAATGACTCATGACCTTCATAATTGGTCAAAAGATTCCTTGGGTCCATGCACATATAGGGTGTTCAGCGATTAAAAGTGACATGTCATATGGGGTCACTAGGGGTCGTTGAACTTTACAGGGGTAAACGTTAAGACATGCTCCGATTTAGACCAAATTTGTTGCATCTTGTTTGGTTTGATGAGCCAAGAAAATAAGTTAATCATATTGACCAGGTCAAAGGTCAAGAAGGGGTCACTAGGGGTCAAAATGTAAATTTTCAATTCGATCGCTTAAAATGCATCTTGTCTCAGAGGAAATGACTCATGACCTTCACAATTGGTCAACAGATTCCTTGGGTCCGTGCACATATAGGGTGTTCAGCGATCATTGAACTTTACTGGGGTAAAAGTTAAGGCATGCTCCGATTTGGACCGGGTTTATTGCATCTTGTTTGGTTTGATGAGCCAAGAAAATAAGTCAATCATATTGAACAGGTCAAAGGTCAAGAAGGGGTCAACAGGGGTCATTGAACTTTACAGGGGTAAAGGTTAAGACATAATCCGATTTGGACCGGGTTTGTTGCATCTTGTTTGGATTGATGAGCCAAGAAAATAAGTCAATCATTTTAATCAGGTCAAAGGTCAAGAAGGGATAAATAGGGTCAAAATGTGATTTTTATTTAAAACGCTCTTGCATTTTAATGAAACGACACAGGAACTTAAGAATCGGTCAACATATTCACGATTACCATCCCCATAAATGATACTCCGGTTTTTAAAACCAAAAAATGTTTGGGGTCACTAGGGGTCAAAATGTAAATTTTCACTCCATTCATTCAAAATGATACTTGTCCGAGAGGAAATGACTGATGATTGTCAGAATTGGTCAAAGGATTCCTCATATCAATGTTCATATAGGTTGCTCCTGCACTAAAAGTGAAATGTCACACGGGGTCACTAGGGGTCATTGACCTATACAGGGGTAAAATTGAAGACATTCTCCGATTTTTACCGGACTTGTTTCTTCTTGTGCGCATTGATAAGCCAAGAAAAAAAGTCAATCATCATAACAAAAGGTCAAGAAGAGGTCACTAGGGATCATTTTCTCATAAAAAAATCAAGGTAGCCTGGTCTTAGACCAGAGCAAGATCTAGTCTTTTTTGTACGTTTTATGTATACCGTATATCAAAATCTTAATTTAAAAGAAAACTAAAGCTGCAAATCAAAATCATATATTTTTGAAATTATTATTAATCTGATACCTATACATTGACGAAGAAAAGAAAACAAGTGACCTGATACCTTAACAGGCGCGCGAAAAATGTGTTTTTTTACAGTTTGCTATGATTGAGGCTTGCCTTCATAAAAGTTTCATAAAGATAAAGGTTATGTTTGAAGTCACATTAGCGCGTAGCGCACAACATTTGATACTAATTTGCTATGAAGCTAAATTTAATGTTTGAAGGTTCATGCGAGCTTAGCGCCCAAAATTGCATATTTTACATTAATTTTGTCATAATTGAGCGACTTTTTTGCTGATAACAAGCTTCTAAAAAGAAATGTAAATATTTTGAGGTTCTAAAACATCCCACCCTTCACCCACCCTTCACCCACCCGCTCGACCCTCGGGCTCTCCCGAAAGGACAACATGAAATGAAGTCACACAAGGACTGGTCCCAAGTCTTATCGTTTGGGGAATGTGCGTGCGTAGCGCGCAATTTTGTTTTGCTATTCTACATATTTTGCCAATTTTGCCTGGTACAAGCTTAAAAACTAAAACAAATATTTCGAGACACATAAGCAAAACGCGCGAAATATTGGCTTCTCAACACTAACTAATTTTGTCATGATCGAGATACATTTTGTCTTAAAATTAGATTCCAAAATTAATGTTAACGTTCATGTGACGTGCGCGCGTAGCGCGCGAATTTGTTTGGGCTATTTTACATAAATTGTGCCGCGATTGAGATACCAACCACGCAAAAATGACTTCTTTACATTAAATTTGCCAAGATTGAGATACATTGTTGCTTCTATTAAAATGTCACATTTTATTTTTATTTTTTTTACGAAAACCCCTGGTTTCTTTATACTTATTTGCCACATTTGAGATATATTTTGGCCTTATGACACTGCTTTTATTGTTAAATATTTTGCTATTTTACCCGGTTTTGCTAGGATTGAGGTATATTTTGGCTTCAAACTATCGTCTTAATTTGCAATGAATTTATTTTTTGGGGAAGGGGCACATACAACGAAAAATGCTATCTTTGTATTTGAACGTCATAATTTAACTATTATTTCTCTTATCAAATTTGAGGCGACAATGGCAAAATTGGGTGACAGGGGAGAAGGAGCGGTCGGCCCCTTCTTAACCCTCTGGCTACGCCATTATTGCCTTGATATGCCGGGATCTGTGCCGGGAACGTACAAAATAAGGGGTGGCGGCATGGAAACTTACTATGTAACAAAAAAAGAACTCTATACCCTCTACTATCTCTCTTTTCTTTCTTCCTTTTTCTCTTTTTTCTTTCTTTTTCTTCTCCTTTTTCTTTCTTTTTCTTCTCCTTTTTTTGGTGCCAGGGACCCGGGGGGCACGTGCCCCCAGGCCCCTGGCTCCGCCAATGCCAGCTCCATAAAAAAACGAATCCGAAATAGAAGTGAGTAACTACTTTGACAGTGTAAATCCTGTAATAGCCTCCACGCCTATAAGAATTGATAAAACAGGGTGGACTTGCGTGAACCGTAGAAGACCAAAGGTAAAACCCTCTATGCCAACAAGCAGGAATGTTACACCACTAAAACCTCAAAAGAGTTGATGTAGCGAGATGGACTGTAAAATCCACCCGAAAGACCATCAAAACCTGACTGACACGGAACATGGACCAAATGACAAACAAAAGCCTTCCAACACAACCAATAAAAAGAAGAGTCCCCGAGCCCTCAACTTCCTCAACATTAATTGTAAATAGGGCACCGCAGCTTAAACTTCTTTCCAACTTGGAGAACATCGATGTTGTTATTGGCACCGAGTCAAAGATTGGCGCATATATCTACAATGCTGACATATTCCGACAAATTCCGTATTTTCCGCAGAGACCACAAATCTGGAGGTGGTTTTTTATTCGCATTGAAAGATAACATACCACACTATGAAAGAACTGATATGATAGTCGACGACAGGGAGCTACTATGGTGTCAACTGACCTTAAAACATCAAAACATCCTTTAAATTGGCACCTTCTACCGCCAGCCAAACAACATCCTTAACTCTCCGACCAGTCTTGATACCAGCTTAACGTCATTGCAAAACGCCGTCACCTCACTGTACTTCTTTCTTAGCCGAGACTTCAACGTAATAATAATAATACTAATAAAAATAATCAGTATTTATATAGCGACTTTTCCAAAGGGCTCAAAGCGCTGTAATTTTTCCTGCGGGTGAATCAGAATCAGGTCGCAACAACTAGGGTGCTGCCAATTTCTAGCCCAAACCTATCCGCACTTAGATTGTAACATCCACCATTTTTCAATGCAGCTCCCCAAGTATCATTGGGTCAAGGAAGTTTTTTGATAATCGACACAACTGATCACCGATTTTGAAAGCAGGAGGAAACCGGAGAATCCGGAGAACCTGGCCTAGATTGGAAAGACGAAGACGCCTTGAGAACTGAAACCCTCTCCAAGAGAAACTCTTTCAATTTGCAAATGAGCACTTACTCTCCAAGATGGTCCCCTTCACAACCAGATGAAACACAAATGGCACCGGTATCATTTTAAAGCCCTCATAACTATCTGACTGGAAAATGGCATTGGTATAGCTATACAGAAGGGGAGATACAGCTGTTTGAAGTTTGGGGACCAGGGTGGTCTCGGAAGAGGTGCCGCCTGTACAAACTAAATGGGGATAATCCCATGCTTTGTTCTTTTTACAATAACTAGTCATCCCCTAATGTTACAAACACCATTTCGGTCCCATTTGAAAGGATATTTAGTAGTCTTGAGTATGTGGTTCAACAGACTTGTCAACTATTTGTATCACCTAATTAATTATGGATATTACCATGATCATCAGCTTTCTTTCTATTCGCTACACAGTCAACATGAATAATCAGCCTCAATTTACCGGATTTATAAAAATGACTATTACAGAAAAAGTTGTTAACCTATAATAGCAAAAGTATACATTTTGGAAAGTTTGTAACTAGAGGAATTCAGAAATGCAGTTTAGATCAGGGAACGTTACATCCTTAACAAATATTTCTGAAAATTCTAAAAATATATAAAATAAAATAAATTGGAGATATTCACTAGCCGGTATAATTACCTTACCGACGTAGTAACCTTTAACAAGTATACATCATCTGATGGGTAATTTATATGAAATTAAAATATGTAAAGTAAATAATGATAGGGGTAGGTATAACATTATGGATCTCAAATTAAAAATTAAAAAACTCTGATATTTTTCCGGCCATTGTGAATCATACCATTTTAGTCCTTGGTCGTTCTATAATTTAAATGGCATATTTGGTTTCCTCATGCAATTTTCCTTCAGAAAATGTATACTTTTACTACCTCAGGGGTATACAAGGAAATATAAATGCGTAAAGTTAAAATCATGTCGCGAAAGCCAAAATGCGTGTGTAACGCGAATGAAGTCGAGCTTCTAACACATGCACATAGTAGGAAACATCTATTACTGGCATTGTGCTATAATTACAGTGGTGGACTTGTCTAGTTCATTATCGTCTTATAATTCTCATCACTCTTGTTTCAATATCTATATTGTTACGTTGTATTGTTGTTGTTTAATAGCAGCAATTGTTATTGCTTGTCCCAGTGCATTATTGTTATTTGTTATATATATCTGTTTTATCGCGTTATTCTCTCTCTTTCCACACATCCAGTTGGTATATTATTTTTACTCTGTGCATACAACAATAAGTTACCAAAAAACAAACAAAAACAACACTACTAATAATATAGACACAGCATTAGCATTTGGAATTTATAATTATATGAAATAAATTTCGTGAAAAATGAGTATTTATAATATTAAACTAAACGCGTAATAATGGTTCCCATTTTTATTGCGTTTTATTTGCAATATTATTTTCTATTTTTTCAGTGTGTACTATGTATCCTTTAAAATCAACAAAAATTGGCTTAAGTTCTTGCACTCTGCATTTATTATAAATATATCTTTTACCACATTAAAAAACATTGAATGTTTGTGCTCATGGTAACCAAAACACATCTCCCAGTATGTTATGCATTTGGCATCAACATCCAAATCAATGATTCGAGCCATTTATAAAGATCCTTCTACAATAAGAATGAAATATTACATGTCCACATTGATGATATATTTTTTCCTTGATGATGTATTTTTTCCTTCCATTACAGAACGAGCACATGTCATTATCTTTAATACCGATTTTATTCAGAAAAACATTTGTGGGAAGATTTCTATGAATAAATCTAAACTGCAAGTAATGTGTTTTGGTATCCAGAGCACATTTACAGGAGTATCATAAACAAGTTTCCAATTCATATCAAGAATATTTGTATTCTTATCACTTTTCCTCTTGTACTGGACTTTTGGGTTTGCATGCAGCACGTCGTTGAGTAGTTGATTTAAATAACGTGGCTTTAAGTGCATTTCTTATCTGGGACAACAGCTGTAGTTTACGGGATGGTTTGAGAACAATCAGCTGTTTCTTATGATTTGTATTCATACCCAAACCAAAATATTTCATATAATTACAATCAATGTTACAATAATTCTTAAACTCATTATAATGTCACGAACCGCTGACCTCTCCTTAGATCAGAGAGAGAGAGAGATAAAATGTATCCATTTACAACTCCAAGTGTTATAAAACAGTGTTCTTATCGACTGTAATATTGGAATTGTACCATAAATCAAACCATATTTATATCACCATATTTCATCTTCAAATTAAACCAAGCATTAAATACATTACGAAAGAAAGTATTGCCAAGATTGCCATACATAAAATCTGTATTATTGTCCGGCGGTCAACCAAAAATCTTACTAGAAGTTTAGATATGAATTTAAATATTTCACAGAAATGTGAATGAAACAAAATCAACAGCTTAATACTAAATAATTCAAGTTTCATACGGAAAATATCCATATAGAGTACACACCACTAGTAAATTCCCCATTGCTTACTGTGTAAAATGGACCATGATTATTCGCCATTTTCTCGCTTATAAAGCAACTGGTTGCTTCAACTTTGCATTCTGTGTGAAGATCATGGTCTTGGCTTTCCTGTAAAAAAAATAAAAATATAAGTTCAAGGCAAAATTTTCGAGATATGCGCCGTCAAAGATACACATGTTTGTAGATAGCCCAGGCCTAGCCTAGGTCTAAGCAATTCTAATCAATTATCTGAAGTCTCTAAAATGACTAAAAAATCATAAAAAAATGGTCAAAGAAGAAAATTTGCACTGATATTGTTTGATAATCTTCATTTAATAATCATCCGATCAAAAGTTTGGCCAACAACACTATTTTTGAAGCATTTTTATATATTTCACTTAGAGGAGGGTCATCCCAACCAATTCAACAAGCCTTTCGTGGACTCTTCCATTATTTATTTAGTGGTGTGAATCCTGTAGAGTACACACCACTAATAAATTCCCCATTGCTTACTGTGTAAAATGGACCATGATTATTCGCCATTTTCTCGCTTATAAAACAACTGGTTGCTTCAACTTTGCATTCTGTGTGAAGATCATGGTCTTGGCTTTCCTGTAAAAAAAAAAAAAAAAAGTTCAAGGCAAAATTTTCGAGATATGCGCCGTCAAAGATACACATGTTTGTAGATAGCCCAGGCCTAGCCTAGGTCTAAGCAATTCTAATCAATTATCTGAAGTCTCTAAAATTACTAAAAAATCATAAAAAAATGGTCAAAGAAGAAAATTTGCACTGATATTGTTTGATAATCTTCATTTAATAATCATCCGATCAAAAGTTTGGCCAACAACACTATTTTTGAAGCATTTTTATATATTTCACTTAGAGGAGGGTCATCCCAACCAATTCAACAAGCCTTTCGTGGACTCTTCCATTATTTATTTAGTGGTGTGAATCCTATAATCATCGACATTCATCGTACTGCCATGATCTCATGTTGATGATGTGGGCCTTTATATGTACATGTATCCTATTTATACCGTACGTTTACATATTCATGTTTTTAATTACTGTCATAATTGTTCACAGTATTACAACTGTGACGTCTCGCGACGCATAATCGCATTGGGCATAAATTACTAAGTTAAACCAAATAAACACATAAAATACGGACAACCACAAAGTCTGGCGGCGCTGACAACCACAATTTCTGGCTAGGTTGTCCGCTTGGCAACCAGTTATTTTTCCGGACATTATATAATTATAATTCGGTCACTGTTGCGCAGTCATATCCACTTATCACTGGCAACCTTGTCAATATCCCTTCGAAACACAGATTTCCATTGTTCTCATTGTCTTCACCCAAGCATTTTTAGAGCATGAATGAAGTGGTTAATATTTGTCATTTTAAGACCACCATCCCCTTTACTATTATAAATAGTATCTCTATTGATTTTGTTTTGATTAATTGCCTTTCCAAATAAATTAAAACAAAACCATCTGCTCTAATTTTCTAATACATTTATTGGTTGGGTTGGGTAAAATAAAGAACAAGTATGTCATTTGGGAGATGGGACCAAATAATTATGAAACAAATTCTGCAGCTCATCCAGATGAGGATTGCAATTCAAATTACATAACTCGTTTTTGTTCAATAAGATAGATGCCAAGATATTTTTCTTGGCCTTTTGTCCACCTGTAATTACTATCAGGCAACAATTTCTCATCACTATTACGGAACGCACCGATATTTAGAAAGGTGGATTTGGAAATATTAATCTTTACCCGAGAAATCAATAGCATTTGAGATTGATGTTTTGAAACCATCCCTTAATTGAAGTTGTGTCATCTACAAATTGCGTTATCTTAACAAAGGTTTCATCATCAATCTTGATACCTTTATGTCATCACTACGAATTTCAATTCCCATCAGTTCCGCACATAAGATAACATTATAGCAACTCAGCGGGCATCCTTGACGGACACCTAGTAACAACGTAAAAAACTAAAAACTAGAAAAATAACCATTGTTAATTGCACAACTATACCTTCATCTGTGTAAAAAAGCTTCACCCATTTCTTCAAATAATTTTGAAAACCAAAATTATCAAGACACTTCTGTATAAATGGCCACTCTAATTTGTCATAGGCCTTTTCAAAATAAATAAATGATAATGTACCTGAAATATCATTAGCCTCTGCATACTCAATAATATCCAGAATTAATCTCACATTTTCACCAATGTATCCATTTGGTAACACCCAGTTTGGTCATTGTAGATCACTGAACTGATACTATTGTTAACCTGTTAGCGATAACTTTTGCAGAAACTTTATAGTCAACACTCAATAGAGTGATAGGCCTCCAATTCTTTTAGGATAATTCATCTTAACCATCTTTGGGTTTTAAGGATATAATATCTCTCCACTGACTAATAGTTAATGCCCTCTGTTGAAAGAGTAATTGAAGGATTTCACCAAAAGTGGCCCTATTTCTTTCCAGAAAAAAACCCCCATCACTACCAGAGCTTTTGCCATTAGGCATTGCTTTTACGACAGATGAACATCATTAATCCAAAGAGATTAGACTCTCGCAAAGTGTTGCCTCATCATCGTTTAACTTTGGAATATCATTAAGGGTGATACCAAGCTTTTTACACAATTCTTTTGAAGCACCTTCCCCGCAAAAATTGCTCTGTGGTCAGTTGCTGCACTATATATGCATCATCACGTGTTGCAAATTATTTGGCATGGCACATCCCTTAGAGAGGAATTATTTTCAAGACGCCCTCGTTTGACTTGCGTGTTGCTTTACTTTAAAAAAAAAGTGATTCTAAGCGGATTCGAACCAGCAGCAGCACAGCAATCTTTGCATTCATAGACAGCGCTCTTATCGATTGAGCTACGGAGGGAACTGCCAGAGTAGCGCAAGATTATAATCTATAGGTATTACATTCTCAAAATCGATTACTGGTGTCACTATAATAGACGATTTAGTTAGCCGATTTTAACGATCTATACACAAAATTGCTGAGAAATCGACGAAGCTCAACGCATGGTACTACATGAAAATTAAATCTGATGAAGACAAATTAGGAAAGTTTAAGCAGCTGCTGTATTTCTTCTGATGAGCAATTCTCCACGAAAATGTTTTTGCGTTGAAGTTCAGTATTTTCTTCATCCAATGCGTCAATGATCTAAGATCTATCATTGGTGAATTCTCTAATTTAATGTCACCTTTCATTGTTTCAACACCTGTAGCGACCTATGTTTATAACATGTAGGCCTGTGGTCGTATAATTGTCATCCATGAATAGCGCCACCAGGCTCAACACAGCTAAACTTTTTTGTGATAAAAAAATCAACAGAGGGCGGTTGCTATTATGTCCCAAATTTCAAATTTCTAAGGGATGTGATGGAAGCATTAAAAATACAATTACTGTCTGTGATGTTGACCTATTTATTTAATGTACACAAGTAACCAATTTAAACCCACCCCACTAATGTTCAATGTATTTACGTCTATATAATATAAAGGTCATGTTTCAAATGTTAGTCCGCCCGGTAGATATTGATAAACATATACCCTCAGGCCCGTAAGAAGGGGGGGGGGGGGGCGATGGTGGCGATCGCTCCCCCTTTAAAAATCTTCACCGGAAAATTTGTACACAGATGAAAAAATTTCGCGCGATACGCGCGCATTTGTCTTCCCAAAATGCAATATTCTTTGCTACAAGCTTGTTTAGAGCCAAAATGTACCTCGATCGTGCAAAAAATAGGTGCAAATTCGAAAATTTTCGCGCGCTACACGCGCATATTTGACTCACACAAATCTTCCGGTGATTTTTTTTTGAAAACGCCCCCCCCCCTTTGAAAAAGTGTCTTACGGCCCTGACCCTAAGGATGAGGTCTGCTATTTTATTTTAGCTTTATCTTGTTAAATCTCAAATTCACTACTACTAGTACTACAACCGGTCAAAAGTCTTTAACGTTTAAGTTCGATATGTTTATAAACTATTTTCTGAGACCGTTAAGTTATTGAGTATTGGCAATAGGAAAGTGACGCCACGCAATGTGTCAGCTGCGTGCAAAGCGTTTAACTAGCAATAGACGCTTGCTTTCGTGATATGTAATGATGAAGCATAGACGGTGAAAAGGGAGGGACAATCAAGTAGATCGAATTTCAAATAGCCCGCCGCCTTTCCAGCGAGCCATGATCGTTACGCTTGCAGCTGTTACGATGACAGACGGTCTCAGCGCTATAATAAGAGCAATGACGGCATTGCGAGTTCAACCAATCAGCGACCGAGATTACGATGAGCATCGTGGTTTCTTGCGCTACTTACTTCCGGGTTGCTGGTTCGCCGTGTTAAGTCAATGGGGGAAAGGGGTGATGTTTGAGCCTTCACAACGGGAAAACGCACAGTGCGAAAATGCTGGGGATCACCTAAATAGGACCTTCAATATTTTTTTAGCTGGCTTAAAAAAAATCATGATTTTCGGACTGTGCGTTCGGGAGATATTTTCACCGGGAATATCGGTACATGTGTAAACATTGCACTTTGTGTAGTTGAAAAACCGGAATTTCGTTTCGAAAACAAAAAGCGTAGCTATTTCAGATCAAGTTCTTATCCCTTTTATCTTACAATTTAGGCTTAAATTTAGCTTTTCCAAATAAGAGAAGAGTGATTATCACATCAGTATGCAACCAGATCGTCATTTTGGGACATCTATCGGTGATTTTGATATTGATACCAATGACGAAAATCTTCATTGTTATTGTCATGGTCTGGCTTGCCTTTTACTTGTAGCCGTCGTACTATCATGACTATTCGTTATCTGTGCTGGTAATGGCGAACATCCCAGCAAAAAGACCAAACCGAAAAGAATCTGCGGAAACAAGCTCCATTCATCCTGGACCATACATCCTGGACCATACATCCCGGACCATCCTGGACCGCAGATCCTGCAGGCGTACAGATATCCCGCACGCGTACAGATCCCACATGCGTACAGATCCAGCAGGCGTACAGAGATATCCGAGTTCGGGCTGGTGATAGATCAGAGTTCCTTACGTCATGTTCAAAATCTTTACGATTTATCATTTTCAGCTTGCGATATGTAACATGATTTTGACACATTCAGGTTTGTTTAACGTTGCAATGAATTGCGTTGTGGTCTGAAAACAGAGAACCAACTTTAACTGTGTGAATTAAGTTTCAGACTCATGTGACCACTTATGTGCGTAGGTTCTTTTATAAACTGAATCATTTGCAAGTTTCAAGTAGATCCCGAAGTTTAATTGTATCAGGGTCACTGGTAACATCAAATTGGAAGTTAAAGTCTCTGTACTGACCATATTAAAGTTGTCAAGTAGTCAGCAAACTCATCAAAGAACATGCATAACTTAAAATACGGGAAACATAGCTGCCTTATGTTCAGAAATATAAAAGTAAATATATATCTGACATTAATTGGTAAAATTATAAGACCAATCGGATGTGAGGTTTTAGTAATACAAAGCTTTGAATACAGCGTGGTCAGAACCCGTTTTTTCGATTTTGGCCACGAACCGTCCATGCGCTGCATTTGCGCATCGTACTGACTGTTGGTGCCAAAATCTATGTTTTGTATTATCTTGTCAGAGTGCGTTACTTTTTTGGCCGTTCTCAATTTTGGATTTGCGCCCTCTGTCGTAAAACTTCAGACAGCAAAATGGTGGATTTTAACTGAGGACACTTCAACTTTTTCAACCATCGGAACTATCGTAATTCGCTAATTTAACAGTTTTATACATCATTAGAAGACTTCAAAGTATCAACGAGATTGTATTAAATAGTTCTCTACCAGAAAATAAGGCGTTGTGCATTAGTAAGTTTTTCTCTAAGGAGTGTTTTTCGAAGTTTCTACGATGCGTTTCCAAGTCAGACCCAGTTGTAATCCAAAAAGTAGGGAATTGCTGTCTCATCTCAGTCCTCAGAAATATAACAAGAAATCGACCCTACATTAAGTTGAAAAAGCGTAATTAAGTATTAAAAGGCTGACTCAAAAATATTCGTGATGTTCAGAGACATTGAACAAAGGAACTCACAGAACAAAAAGTACTAGTGTTCATTCATCACTAGCGGATGCCATGCTCCAGGCAGCTATAAAAAAGACGGAGTTAAAGTGCCGAGCTGAAGCACTTGAAAGAAGGCAAGTCCTAGAAAGAGAGGAGGATGAATTAAGAACAAGGGCAAGAGACGTGGAGCATCGCAGAGAGCTGTTAGATATAAAAACAGAGATTGATGTAGAAGATGCAAAGATCGCATGCATGGGCCAATACGAGGAGTCGAAGCGAGACAGATCTTTGTCAGATGAGTTCGAGTCAGTTGACAGGAATGTTGCGGTAAGGCAGTGGTTGTACGACACTGATACTACAGGCCCAAATCCATTGGGAGAAAACCCCGCAGACAAGACATTAAAGGCAAATATAGAAATGGTGTCTCCTGATATGAACTCTGACGTCATTGACCATCAGGTGTTGCCTACACAAGCAAATCCATGGGCAAGTCCCGTAGATACGAAGTTGGAAACTTCCAAAGAGAAATTTATGGTGCATTGCAATGATAATAAGGAGACAACTGTCTATAATGGTAATGCAAATCCATCATCAGATAAAGGCCTGCAGCAACTAAGTAATCTTACAGCCATGATGCTAGAACAGCAAATGAAAGCCTCGCTGCCCCAGAGAACAATACATCCTTATGATGGGGATCCGCTAGAGTATTGTACCTTTATGCAGTCGTTCAGGTATGGAGTCGAAAGTAAAACCACAAACGACATGGACCGACTCTACTTCCTAGAACAGCTAACAACAGGTGAGCCCAACCGCTTAGTCAAAGGACTTCTTAACAGAGGTCCCACTGAAGGGTACCAGGAAGCCAAGGCATTGCTTGCCAGAAAGTTTGGCAACAAGTACGTTATTGCTGATGCTTTCAAGAAGAAGGCCGAAAAATGGCAAGACATCAGAAGAGATGATGATAAAGCGTGGACCAGCTTCTCAATATTTCTTGTGGAGTATATGAACACTATGGCTGATCTACATTGCTTGAATGAAGTTGATCATTCAGCCACCATCAAGATGTTGCTAAATAAGCTCCCATATTCCATCAGAAATCAATGGAGACTATTGGTTGATAATTTGGAGCAGAAAAGAGACATGATTGCGGATTCCGGGAGTTCGTGGAATTTATTGAAAAACAGACCCGGATCGTAAGTAATCCACTGTATGGAAATATAGAAAATCAACAGTCTAGGCCTACACGTCCACAGAAACAAAGATCGAGCTTTGCCACAGGCATTCAGATTGCAGACAAACCTGAATGTCTACACTGCAAGAACGACTCGCACACGCTGGAAACGTGTAAAGCCGTACAAAAACTCCCATATGGAGAGAGAATTGCAGCGTTGAAGAGCATGGGTGTGTGCTACGGATGCATGAAAAAAGGCACACATCTGGTCAAAGAATGTAAAAACAGATTGAGGTGCGGCCAATGCAAGAAACGCCATGCCACCGTCTTACATTGCGACAGCCCGCCGATGCAATCTGTTAGCGTATCTACTTCATGTAGTCTTACCGGGGCCGGAGGTCTTACATCAGTTTTGCCAGTGGTACCAGTCACGGTGCAGTCGAAGGAGTCCGGTAATGTAGTGAAGACTTACGCCCTGCTTGATAGTAAGAGCACAGCTGTGTTTTGTTCAGAGACACTTAGAAGCAAATTATCCATGAAAGGAACAAAGACCAGGATTAAGATACAAACAATTAATTATCCATGAAAGGAACAAAGACCAGGATTAAGATACAAACAATTAATGGCGTCAGAGATGTAAACACGTACAAGTTGACCGGTTTGAATGTGTCGGATGTTGATGGTAACAACCCCATTGAATTACCAGACGTTTACATGCAGGATGCTATACCCGTAAACACAGGAGACATAATAACCAAGGAAGATTTGAAACCATGGTCATATCTTCATGAGATTAAGCTACCGGAAGTACTAGACGGTCGCCAAGTGGAGCTCCTGATTGGGAACAATGTTCCTAAAGCGTTAGAACCAGTCCAAGTTATACAAAGTCAAGTAGACGGACCGTTTGCAAGTAAGACGGTGTTAGGATGGGAGGTGCATGGTTTGACTAAGTGTACAACAACAACCAACATGGCGTCTGTACATAGAATCACAGTTGAAGACGTACATAATGAGCTGTTAGCAATGTATGATAGAGATTACGAAGAGCGTTCAATAGAAGACAGACCGCAGCCGTCCAGAGAAGACCGTCTCTTCATGAATATGGTTGAAGATTCCGTAGAACTACAAAACGGTCATTATGTGATAGAGCTACCATTCAGAAACAAAGAAGTCACATTTCCTAACAACATGGTGATGGCTGAAAACAGAATAGCGCATTTGAAGAGAAAGTTCCTCAGGAATCCTGATTTCAAGCAAGACTACACCAGGACCATGAATGATACACTGTGTAAGGGTTATGCTGAAGAAGTTACAGCCAGTGGAACACAATTAGAAGAAGGGAAGACATGGTACATCCCGCATCACGGTGTTTATCACCCCAAGAAAAACAAGCTAAGAGTGGTGTTTGATTGCGCAGCAAGTTATCGTGGTGTATCTCTCAACAAAGAACTACTTCAAGGTCCTGACCTCACCAACTCATTGGTAGGTGTAGTATCGAGATTCAGACAAGAAACTATTGCCTTAATGGCTGACATCGAGGCTATGTATAACCAAGTGAAAGTCGCTGAGAGAGATAGAGATTTCCTTAGATTCCTATGGTGGCCGGAGGGTGACACAACTAAGCCTCTGAAAGTCTACAGGATGACAACTCATCTTTTTGGTGCAACCTCATCGCCCTCGTGTTCCAATTTTGTGCTGAGACAAACGGCAGTAGACAACAAAGAGCCTAATAGTAGCGGAATTGTCACAGAAACCATTAACAACAACTTCTACGTTGACGACTGCTTGACGTCCGTAGCATCAGAGAAAGAAGCGATATCGCTCGTCAAAGACTTGAGCGCAGTGCTTCAAAATGGCGGCTTCAGACTCACAAAGTGGGGATCTAATAATCGCCGCGTGCTGGACTCAGTACCAGAAGAAGACAGAGCAAAAGGTATGAAATCATTAAATCTTCATGACAGCCTCCCAGTTGAAAGAGTGCTTGGCGTACTCTGGTCTGCTGAGACAGACATGTTTGGCTTCAAGATTGAACTGAAAGATCACCCCCTGACTAGAAGGGGCCTGTTATCCACAGTGTGTTCGGTGTATGACCCTTTAGGGTTTGCAGCCCCTGCCATACTCCCAGCAAGACAGATCTTACAAGACCTATGTAGACAGAACTTAGGATGGGATGATGATATTCCCATAGCACAACAAAGAAAATGGCTGGAATGGGAGTCAATTCTACACAAGTTAGAAGAATTCTATATTAATAGATGCTTGAAACCAGAAGGATTTGAAAGTCCAAGAAAGATCCAGATTCATCATTTCGCGGATGCTAGTGGCATTGGTTATGGTACCGCATCGTATCTCAGACTAACCAATCACAAGGGTCAAGTACATTGTATACTCCTCATGGCAAAGTCACGTGTAGCCCCAATAAAGAAGGTTACGATTCCCAGGATGGAACTCACTGCTGCGACAGTTGCAGTTAGAGTAGATGCTATGCTACGGAGAGAGCTACAACTACCCATAGATGACTCAATCTTCTGGACAGATAGTACCACAGTTTTGAGATATATAAAGAATGAATCTTCCAGATTCCACACCTTTGTAGCAAATAGATCTGAGCTAATAAGAGATGGCTCCTCACCCTCCCAATGGCGACATGTTGACACGGCGCAGAACCCAGCAGACGAATGCTCACGGGGTCAATCAGTGAAGAAGTTTGTGACCAATCAGCGATGGATCAGGGGTCCTGAATTTCTATGGCAGGAGGAGACTGAATGGCCAGATCAATTGTGTGCATTCAACAGTGATGACAACCAACTGGATAAAGATCCAGAAGTCAAGGCATATGTTAACGCCATTCAAGTAGAGGACAATGATAATAATTCCATTGATAAACTACTGCGACACTTTTCCAATTGGTATTCTTTGAAGAAAGCTGTCGCACACCTACTAAGACTCAAAAGTATGCTGCTGCAGAAAGTCAAAGACAAAGTCAGCTAGTGACGATGATAAGACACAATCGAGACCGCCCTTTGAACGCCTTTCAGTCGGAGATCTTCAGAATGCTGAGGAAGCAATTGTGCGCTACGTTCAACGGCGTGTGTTCAAGAAAGAGATTGGAGCTCTGGAAGCTTCTAAAGATCAGAACGTCAAAGGTACGAGGAGTGTAGGAAAGTCAAGTCCTATTTATCGGCTGGATCCTATACTAGACAACAATGGTATCTTGAAGGTAGGAGGACGCCTTGGCTTAGCAGACATACAACCAGAGGCCAAGCACCCTACCATCTTGTCAAAGAACACTATAATTTCAGACATGATTCTCCAACATATCCATCAAGAATCTGGGCACAGTGGTAGAAACCAAATCTTGGCAACACTGCATCAGAAGTTTTGGATCATCAGTGCTACCTCATCAGCAAGGAAGATAATAAACAAATGTGTTGTATGCAGACGACAGCGAGCCAAGGTGATGGAGCAGAAAATGGCAAATTTACCTAAAGATAGAATTCCCCCTGATGAACCACCCTTCTCAAAAGTAGGCATGGACTACTTTGGCCCACTACAAGTTAAACAGGGACGGAGCCTTGTGAAAAGATATGGAGGGGTCTTTGTGTGTTTAGCCTCCAAAGCGATTCATATTGAGAAGGCAGCCTCTTTAGACACGGATGCATGTATCAACGTTGTTCGACGATTCATCGCACGACGTGGACAAGTTAAAGAAATACGTTCAGATAACGGCTCTAACCTCGTAGGCGCAGAAAGAGAGATGCGTAAAGAAATCAGTACCTGGAATCAAAGTAGATTCCATGAATGTCTACTACAGAAGAATGTGGACTGGGTCTTCAATCCTCCAGGAGGTTCGCACCATGGAGGTATATGGGAAAGGCAGATAAGAACGATTAGGAAACTAATATTTGCTGTCGCCAAAGAGCAAGTAATGACGGATGACTGCCTCCAGACATTGTTGTGTGAAATAGAGGCAATGGTCAATAGCAGGCCAATAACCAGAATTCCAGGAGAGATCAGCGATCCAGAACCATTGACACCTAACCACTTGCTATTGTTGAAGAGCAATGTGAATTTGCCTCCTGCAGTTACAGGAAAGTTGGTACAGTATGCCACGAGACGGTGGAAACAAGTACAGTATTTAGCCGATTTGTTTTGGCGCAGATGGATTCGAGAGTATCTTCCACAGCTGCATGAGAGGCAAAAATGGCTACAACCACAGCGGAATGCCAAAGTCGGAGACTTGGTTATGATAATAAATGAAGCAACACCGAGAAATGTGTGGCCTATGGGCAAAGTGATAGAAGTTATGCCAGCTCGCGATGGTTTCGTCCGACGAGTGCGTGTAAAAACCAGGACAAGCGTACTCATCAGGCCAATAGACAAATTGTGCCTTCTGCTTGAAGCAGATGTTCCAGAACTATTAACAGACACTCACAAAGAATCAGCTATGGTTAATCAACCCCAGCAACAGGCAGATATCAGTAAAACTACACGGAGCAGTGATCAGACTCGAACCAGAGCAGGGAGACGAGTTAAGCCAAGAAATCGTCTCGATTTATAAGTCACTGAACAAGAACGCTTTGCAGTGCAGTACATTACCAGTGGTAAAAGGTAATGCATATTCAGTGACTACGCCCCGTAGCGCAGCATGAAGCTGCTTTGAATCAAGACAGTGTGTTATGGTTATCGTTGGAACTACACAAGCTACGAGCCTATGAAAGGAGCAGATTCTATGGCAGTACCAGTTTGAACAATTATGACACAAGTGTGCTGAATGCAGGATGCTGAATTGTGATTGTATTGCCAGAGATTCAGCGAGATCATCAGTCACCCAAAGAGTGATTATTTTGTGTGCATTTGTTTGATTCCTGCAGTGATCATCTGTGCATCATAGGGACACATATTGTTAGAATCACTGTTGTGACTGCAAATTAACTTGCCAGGTGTATTTATTTGCAAATTATTGTTTTGAAAACCGGTGTTTTGAATTACATCATTGGTTTTATTTTTGGATTGTTTTTTGTTTTTTCAACAAAAAAAATCTAATCAAATCAGTTATTTAGTTTGGCAATTAGCATTCAAGTTGAGTGGCAGTCTATTTTATATGTACAAACAGATGAAAATCATCATCTGAAAGATGAGACATAATAATTCTCATCTCTAGAGCACTTGATGCACCTGCTCAATTTGATAACAAGGAGATATGGCAGTCCAAATCCATACTCCCATTACAAACACAAAAGCAACATTATGTAAACTCACATTTCGAAGCATTACATGACACTTGCTTGTTAGCAAGAATTTTGTTGGTGTGTGTGATTCATCATTTGGAAGCCGTACCTGCACAGTCACTCGGCTACCACAACAGAGACATTTGCGTTTATTTCCACCACACCAATCTTTTTTGTGTAGATCGCAAGGAAATCATATGGTCACGAAAGGCCAGATTTTCTCAGCGTCAAGGAGGAATCATGTATTCTTTCCTATATATTAGGCTAATAATAATAGTAACTGTTTACAGTAACAATTCGACAAAATTTTGGGTTTAGAGATTTTGGAATTTGATTGGGTCTATTTTTTTGTTTTTTCTTCAAATTTTCCAAAAGTAAAGATACATTGTCTGTCGAGTTGTGACTGCATTATACAATTGTTTAGTTATTTTGTTCAGACAATTTCATCTCAAAAAATGGGTGAAAGTTAATAACTGAATCCTATGGATTATTATGAGGACACGGACACTTAAAGTGAAAGAGACACTATAGATCTTATACCTGCTTTTAAGGCAGCTATCAAAGTAGCAGTGCTACTTATTCATTGTTAAAGAACCACAAAGTCTATCATTTAAAGAAAAACTACTTGTCACATTAGGTTTAAGTTCTACCAGACAAAGTCATTGTTTATTCATCATTCATTTACATTATGCATAGTACACTGTTTCATATTGAAATAAGAAGTGTTTTATAAAGGTCAAATGTATGCTGATATATCCACAGATCACAGTCAATGTTTTAGTCGCATTGATTTTACATATTTTCAGTTTTTGGAATGATTTACAAGGTGTTCATAACTAATTAGGCACCCTATTGTTACCAATTTAGGAGTAATTGTAAAAGGTCAGTATTTACAATTAGGGGCCGGAATGTTGGTGCCAAAATCTATGTTTTGTATTATCTTGTCAGAGTGCGTTACTTTTTTGGCCGTTCTCACTTTTGGATTTGCGCCCTCTGTCGTAAAACTTCAGACAGCAAAATGGTGGATTTTAACTGAGGACACTTCAACTTTTTCAACCATCGGAACTATCGTAATTCGCTAATTTAACAGTTTTATACATCATTAGAAGACTTCAAAGTATCAACGAGATTGTATTAAATAGTTCTCTACCAGAAAATAAGGCGTTGTGCATTAGTAAGTTTTTCTCTAAGGAGTGTTTTTCGAAGTTTCTACGATGCGTTTCCAAGTCAGACCCAGTTGTAATCCAAAAAGTAGGGAATTGCTGTCTCATCTCAGTCCTCAAAAATATAACAAGAAATCGACCCTACACTGACGTCATCAAAGTTTTGCCTTTGACTTTATAACGATGACGTACTCTATACTATACTGAAGTTTAGTTTATGCAATTCACTTTGTACTCATTTGGTACATTACATCTTGGACGAAACATTTACTGTAACATTAATTAATTTCCTCAATGGTGTTTATTCAGAAACCCATTTTTTAGTATACGAACTGTCCGATAATTAAGCTAAATTACCCATTATTTAACAGTGTCTCTGCGCATCGATAGATATCACATTGACAATGCATAATCAATAATTAATGTTTCTCATTTTTATTCAGGATGGAAACACACCTCTTCATGTAGCTGCAGTTAATCGTCACTTAGACATCTGTACATTTCTGATCATTAAAGCCAAAGTGGATGTTAGTAAAACAAACCTGGTAAGACATACCAAATTGCAATATTATAATTTTCTAATAATCGTAATAGGGAATATATTAGGGGTTGTTCCGTAACCTGACTCAATTAATCTGACCTGACTCAATTTTATCTGACACAGTTTTTTTTCTCGTAATGTAAGATTTCCTGATATCGGAAAAAGTAATTAAAACGCACATATTCCGTGTGAACGAAATCAAGTGATTACATGTTGTCATTACAGCTTAATTTTATCTTAAAACATTGTAGGCTCTGGCACGCATAATTCGGTTACATGATGAGTGCAGTGAGCCCTGATTATAAGGCTTGGGCGACACATGAACTTCGTTCTTATCTCTTCTTCTCATCCACCTCTATTTTCGTTCTATCCCCTCTCCTTCCATGCCTTCCTCCTGTAGAACATAACAAATGACTTAACTTACTTTTATCTTGGCAACTTTGTCTCTTGTCATGTACATGTGTTCTGTATTGTTCTCTTTTTGTTTCTGTGTGTCTTTGTCAAGTGTATTGTTTTTGTGCTGTTCTGTCCAGGCGCGGATACAGGGGGGGGGGCCGACGGGCCCGGGCCCCCCCCCCCTACCAAAAAAAAAAAAAAAAAATGAAAAAAAAAAAATGAAAAAAAAAAAAATGAAAAAAAAAAATGAAAAAAAAAAATGAAAAAAAGAAAAGAAAAAAAGAAAGAGAGGAAGAAGAGGGGGGGGGGGGGGGGGGGGGGGGGGGGGGGCACAGCACCCCTCAGACTCCCCCTGTTCGAGCTTTTAAACAATCTATACTTAAATTAAGAAAAAATCAGTATATACGTCGTATGCTCTACTTCTTTCTTGCATTGATAAAAAAACAAAATATTTATTGGAAATGAAGAGGTGGCTTTTTGATAAAATGTTGGTCAAAAGTATACACCAGATCGCACCAAATGAGTTCGAAAATGGAAAAAAAAATCTACTTCTGAGGGGGGCACTTCCCCCCTCAGACTCCCCCCTGTTCGAGCTTTCAAATCATCTATACTTAAATCAAAAATATATCAGTATAATATGCTCAACTTCTTTCGTGCATTGATAAAAAAACAAAATATTTATTGGAAATGAAGAGGTGGCTTTTTGATAAATGTTGGTCAAAAGTATACACCAGATCGCACCAAATGAGTTCGGAAATTGAAAATTTTTCTACTTCGGAGGGGGGCACATCCACCCTCAGACACCCCCCTGTCCGAGCATAGCTCGGAAATTCATTTTTTTGGGCCCCTCCCTAACATTTTCCTGGATCCGCCACTTGTTCTGTCTGATCTCGTTTCGTGTTTTCTGTTCTCCCGTCATTAAAAATGCTCTAATTATTTTCATTATATTTTTGTGTCAAGGGTCCCCGTTATATAAGCCCGTCTATAAGGGTTTCCACTGGGGTTCCTAGCCTCTATTCCATATTGTATTATAATTTCTTTGTATTACTTTTGCTGAATAAATTGAATTGAATTGAAAGGGTACATACCGGTAATTTAGTCGGTGAAGCAGCTTTCGGCAAAAGTTTATCACGTAGGAAGTCCGTATTTTGCATAAGAATTGTTGAATAATTGTACACTATTATCGATTTTAGTGTTCAAATCGTATTTTGGTATAACTTGTGAGTGTGATATGTCTAAATCTGAACAGTCAACTTGTGTATTTTCTTGAAATGACGACTGACCTGCGTATGAACACACGGCGATGTCACATCGTAGTTAGTAGTCGGATTGTAAACACCCTGAAATACGACTGTTTTTATCGGTATTTATCTCAAAAAGTAGAAGGAAAATTTGGCGTCATTTTCAGATATGTTATGTAAAAATATCCAGTGGCGTAGCCAGGGGGGGGGGGGGGGGGGGGGGATGTTATGTAAAAATATCCAGTGGCGTAGCCAGGGGGGGGGGGGGGGGGGATTTTTAAAATCTACGATTCAAAAGCGATTTTGCGCTTCATTTTTAAGTTCCATTAAAAGAAGCGCATCACGAACTTCTTTTCTTTTTTCTTTTAATTTTTTTCTTTTGTCTGCCCAGTCTGCCCAGCGGGAGTCTGAAGGGAATATTCCCCATGAGAAGTGGAGAAAATTTTAAAATAGGGCCTATAGTTCAACATGGAGCGATTTGGTGCCCCATTTTAGGTAAAAAGGCTTTTTTCTCCGTCTCCTTCTACTTCCCTCCAATCTTCTCTTTCTCCTTTGTTTTTTTACCCACTCAGAGGGGCAGGGCCCGGGTGGCGCAGGGGGGGGGGGGGGGGGGGGGGGGGGGGGTTTGAGGGGGATGTTCCCCCTGCAAATGGTTTATCTACTCAATAGTTATGTAGGCCTACTGCTAAATCGAAAATTAAAACCATTTTATCCAAAAAAATAGTTTTAAATGATCTGTATTGAAAAAAAGAATATAAAATGTGCAAACTAGAGTGCTATTAATATGTCTATTTAATTTTAAAATAGTAAAAAAAGGTAATTTTAGATGACACAAACAACATCATCCCCGACGCCGGGACTCGAACACGTATCTTAGAAATGCCATCTGCGATAAAACAGTAATCGTCCAGCGCTCTAGACCGCTGCGCCACGGGTCATCCTGATGATGGCGACGGTTTTTAATAATATATAGTGTCGTTACAGGGTTATCACTCACTGATCAGCTGTAGCGGTGCAATGAGCCTTGTTGTTGTTATTTAAATTAATCTCCACCGAGTCTATTGGGAGCACAGCACCAAGACGCTCTCCATAGACTTTACTGTTAAAAAAGGCTTACTTAAATGGCTCTAGTTTCTATATTAGTGCGTTTGGTTCAATGAAATTTTGATATGTTTTACTCACAAGGGTATTCTACAACATATCTGAATATGAAGTAGACATTACCGTGCACTTTTTTTGATATAAGCCGCCACATAACAACGTAGTGATATGCCTACTTAAATTCGGTCTCCGGTCTGGATATTACCGCATGTGTAAATCGGTCCGTGAAATTAAAATTGACCTCAAATCACCTAGTTGAAATGTCAGAACATCAACTACACATTTCAAACACAACATATTAGTGAAAAATTATATCATAAACCGTTAAAAAATAACTCTCTTTCCCGCCAAATAGGAACTATTGTCGTACTCAACTTTGAATGATCGCGACGATAGCGTGTCGCGATACCTATTTAGGTATGTGCTCCCTTAGTCCCTTATAGAGAGACAAACTTGTTCAAAATCATTCAAAATTGATATCAACCTTTTCAGCGTGAAATTCTGAACAAACTAGCCAAATAACATGACAATTGAACAATCCATTTTTGAGATATGATCTGATCACGGAGGCCGCATCTTCCGTAAAATCACTATTTGCCCCGTTTTTTGACTCTAGACGCGGCACGCTTTGACTTGTTAGGCCTACACTCACGAAATTCACACTTTTTGACTCAAATCCAACTGATTTTGATTTTGATCAGTCTCTGATTATGTCGACCTGACCCACCTATAACACATCAACTGAAATAACGCCGTGTTTTTGTTAAAAAAGAGCAACCACACGCCCCCCTGTTTTTTAAACCGGACAAAGTTGGCCTATGCCATAAATACACTGCCCAGTAGATATCAAAACGCATAGATTTGGGTGAAACCCGACTTTTATTTATTGCATTGTGTAATACACCTACATTGGATCGGAGCACGCGGGAGATCGGGAACCTGACGCTATCAGGGAGCACAGCACCAAGACGCTCTCCATAGACTTTACTGTTAAAAAAGGCTTACTTAAATGGCTCTAGTTTCTATATTAGTGCGTTTGGTTCAATGAAATTTTGATATGTTTTACTCACAAGGGTATTCTACAACATATCTGAATATGAAGTAGACATTACCGTGCACTTTTTTTTTGATATAAGCCGTCGCATAACAACGTAGTGATATTCCTACCTAAATTCGGTCTCCGGTCTGGATATTACCGCATGTGTAAATCGGTCCGTGAAATTAAAATTGACCTCAAATCACCTAGTTGAAATGTCAGAACATCAACTACACATTTCAAACACAACGTATTAGTGAAAAATTATATCATAAACCGTTAAAAAATAACTCTCTTTCCCGCCAAATAGGAACTATTGTCGTACTCAACTTTGAATGATCGCGACGATAGCGTGTCGCGATACCTATTTAGGTATGTGCGCCCTTATAGAGAGACAAACTTGTTCAAAATCATTCAAAATTGATATCTACTTTTTCAGCGTGAAATTCTGAACAAACTAGCCAAATAACATGACAATTGAACAATCCATTTTTGAGATATGATCTGATCACGGAGGCCGCATCTTCCGTAAAATCACTATTTTCCCCGTTTTTTGACTCTAGACGCGGCACGCTTTGAATTGTTAGGCCTACACTCACGAAATTCACACTTTTTGACTCAAATCCAACTGATTTTGATTTTGATCAGTCTCTGATTATGTCGACCTAACCCACCTATAACACATCAACTGAAATAACGCCGTGTTTTTGTTAAAAAAGAGCAACCACACGCCCCCCCCCTGTTTTTTAAACCGGACAAAGTTGGCCTATGCCATAAATACACTGCCCAGTAGATATCAAAATGCATAGATTTGGGTGAAACCCGACTTTTATTTATTGCATTGTGTAATACACCTACATTGGATCGGAGCACGCGGGAGATCGGGAACCTGGCGCTATAAGGGAGCACAGCACCAAGACGCTCTCCATAGACTTTACTGTTAAAAAAGGCGTACTTAAATGGCTCTAGTTTCTATATTAGTGCGTTTGGTTCAATGAAATTTTGATATGTTTTACTCACAAGGGTATTCTACAACATATCTGAATATGAAGTAGACATTACCGTGCACTTTTTTTTTTATATAAGCCGCCGCATAACAACGTAGTGATATGCCTACCTAAATTCGGTCTCCGGTCTGGATATTACCGCATGTGTAAATCGGTCCGTGAAATTAAAATTGACCTCAAATCACCTAGTTGAAATGTCAGAACATCAACTACACATTTCAAACACAACATATTAGTGAAAAATTATATCATAAACCGTTAAAAAATAACTCTCTTTCCCGCCAAATAGTAACTATTGTCGTACTCAACTTTGAATGATCGCGACGATAGCGTGTCGCGATACCTATTTAGGTATGTGCTCCCTTATAGAGGGACAAACTTGTTCAAAATCATTCAAAATTGATATCAACTTTTTCAGCGTGAAATTCTGAACAAACTAGCCAAATAACATGACAATTGAATAATCCATTTTTGAGATATGATCTGATCACGGAGGCCGCATCTTCCGTAAAATCACTATTTTCCCCCGTTTTTTGACTCTAGACGCGGCACGCTTTGACTTGTTAGGCCTACACTCACGAAATTCACACTTTTTGACTCAAATCCAACTGATATTGATTTTGATCAGTCTCTGATTATGTCGACCTAACCCACCTATAACACATCAACTGAAATAACGCCGTGTTTTTGTTAAAAAAGAGCAACCACACGCCCCCCCCCCTGTTTTTTAAACCGGACAAAGTTGGCCTATGCCATAAATACACTGCCCAGTAGATATCAAAATGCATAGATTTGGGTGAAACCCGACTTTTATTTATTGCATTGTGTAATACACCTACATTGGATCGGAGCACGCGGGAGATCGGGAACCTGGCGCTATAAGGGAGCACAGCACCAAGACGCTCTCCATAGACTTTACTGTTAAAAAAAGCTTACTTAAATGGCTCTAGTTTCTATATTAGTGCGTTTGGTTCAATGAAATTTTGATATGTTTTACTCACAAGGGTATTCTACAACATATCTGAATATGAAGTAGACATTACCGTGCACTTTTTTTGATATAAGCCGCCGCATAACAACGTAGTGATATGCCTACCTAAATTCGGTCTCCGGTCTGGATATTACCGCATGTGTAAATCGGTCCGTGAAATTAAAATTGACCTCAAATCACCTAGTTGAAATGTCAGAACATCAACTACACATTTCAAACACAACGTATTAGTGAAAAATTATATCATAAACCGTTAAAAAATAACTCTCTTTCCCGCCAAATAGGAACTATTGTCGTACTCAACTTTGAATGATCGCGACGATAGCGTGTCGCGATACCTATTTAGGTATGTGCGCCCTTATAGAGAGACAAACTTGTTCAAAATCATTCAAAATTGATATCTACTTTTTCAGCGTGAAATTCTGAACAAACTAGCCAAACAACATGACAATTGAACAATCCATTTTTGAGATATGATCTGATCACGGAGGCCGCATCTTCCGTAAAATCACTATTTTCCCCGTTTTTTGACTCTAGACGCGGCACGCTTTGAATTGTTAGGCCTACACTCACGAAATTCACACTTTTTGACTCAAATCCAACTGATTTTGATTTTGATCAGTCTCTGATTATGTCGACCTAACCCACCTATAACACATCAACTGAAATAACGCCGTGTTTTTGTTAAAAAAGAGCAACCACACGCCCCCCCCCCCCCTGTTTTTTAAACCGGACAAAGTTGGCCTATGCCATAAATACACTGCCCAGTAGATATCAAAATGCATAGATTTGGGTGAAACCCGACTTTTATTTATTGCATTGTGTAATACACCTACATTGGATCGGAGCACGCGGGAGATCGGGAACCTGGCGCTATAAGGGAGCACAGCACCAAGACGCTCTCCATAGACTTTACTGTTAAAAAAGGCGTACTTAAATGGCTCTAGTTTCTATATTAGTGCGTTTGGTTCAATGAAATTTTGATATGTTTTACTCACAAGGGTATTCTACAACATATTTGAATATGAAGTAGACATTACCGTGCACTTTTTTTGATATAAGCCGCCGCATAACAACGTAGTGATATGCCTACCTAAATTCGGTCTCCGGTCTGGATATTACCGCATGTGTAAATCGGTCCGTGAAATTAAAATTGACCTCAAATCACCTAGTTGAAATGTCAGAACATCAACTACACATTTCAAACACAACATATTAGTGAAAAATTATATCATAAACCGTTAAAAAATAACTCTCTTTCCCGCCAAATAGTAACTATTGTCGTACTCAACTTTGAATGATCGCGACGATAGCGTGTCGCGATACCTATTTAGGTATGTGCTCCCTTATAGAGGGACAAACTTGTTCAAAATCATTCAAAATTGATATCAACTTTTTCAGCGTGAAATTCTGAACAAACTAGCCAAATAACATGACAATTGAACAATCCATTTTTGAGATATAATCTGATCACGGAGGCCGCATCTTCCGTAAAATCACTATTTTTCCCCGTTTTTTGACTCTAGACGCGGCACGCTTTGACTTGTTAGGCCTACACTCACGAAATTCACACTTTTTGACTCAAATCCAACTGATTTTGATTTTGATCAGTCTCTGATTATGTCGACCTAACCCACCTATAACACATCAACTGAAATAACGCCGTGTTTTTGTTAAAAAAGAGCAACCACACGCCCCCCTGTTTTTTAAACCGGACAAAGTTGGCCTATGCCATAAATACACTGCCCAGTAGATATCAAAACGCATAGATTTGGGTGAAACCCGACTTTTATTTATTGCATTGTGTAATACACCTACATTGGATCGGAGGACGCGGGAGATCGGAAACCTGGCGCTATAAGGGAGCACAGCACCAAGACGCTCTCCATAGACTTTACTGTTAAAAAAGGCTTAATTAAATGGCTCTAGTTTCTATATTAGTGCGTTTGGTTCAATGAAATTTTGATATGTTTTACTCACAAGGGTATTCTACAACATATCTGAATATGAAGTAGACATTACCGTGCACCTTTTTTTTTATATAAGCCGCCGCATAACAACGTAGTGATATGCCTACCTAAATTCGGTCTCCGGTCTGGATATTACCGCATGTGTAAATCGGTCCGTGAAATTAAAATTGACCTCAAATCACCTAGTTGAAATGTCAGAACATCAACTACACATTTCAAACACAACATATTAGTGAAAAATTATATCATAAACCGTTAAAAAATAACTCTCTTTCCCGCCAAATAGTAACTATTGTCGTACTCAACTTTGAATGATCGCGACGATAGCGTGTCGCGATACCTATTTAGGTATGTGCTCCCTTATAGAGGGACAAACTTGTTCAAAATCATTCAAAATTGATATCAACTTTTTCAGCGTGAAATTCTGAACAAACTAGCCAAATAACATGACAATTGAATAATTCATTTTTGAGATATGATCTGATCACGGAGGCCGCATCTTCCGTAAAATCACTATTTTTCCCCGTTTTTTGACTCTAGACGCGGCACGCTTTGACTTGTTAGGCCTACACTCACGAAATTCACACTTTTTGACTCAAATCCAACTGATTTTGATTTTGATCAGTCTCTGATTATGTCGACCTAACCCACCTATAACACATCAACTGAAATAACGCCGTGTTTTTGTTAAAAAAGAGCAACCACACGCCCCCCTGTTTTTTAAACCGGACAAAGTTGGCCTATGCCATAAATACACTGCCCAGTAGATATCAAAACGCATAGATTTGGGTGAAACCCGACTTTTATTTATTGCATTGTGTAATACACCTACATTGGATCGGAGGACGCGGGAGATCGGGAACCTGGCGCTATAAGGGAGCACAGCACCAAGACGCTCTCCATAGACTTTACTGTTAAAAAAGGCTTAATTAAATGGCTCTAGTTTCTATATTAGTGCGTTTGGTTCAATGAAATTTTGATATGTTTTACTCACAAGGGTATTCTACAACATATCTGAATATGAAGTAGACATTACCGTGCACCTTTTTTTTTTATATAAGCCGCCGCATAACAACGTAGTGATATGCCTACCTAAATTCGGTCTCCGGTCTGGATATTACCGCATGTGTAAATCGGTCCGTGAAATTAAAATTGACCTCAAATCACCTAGTTGAAATGTCAGAACATCAACTACACATTTCAAACACAACATATTAGTGAAAAATTATATCATAAACCGTTAAAAAATAACTCTCTTTCCCGCCAAATAGTAACTATTGTCGTACTCAACTTTGAATGATCGCGACGATAGCGTGTCGCGATACCTATTTAGGTATGTGCTCCCTTATAGAGGGACAAACTTGTTCAAAATCATTCAAAATTGATATCAACTTTTTCAGCGTGAAATTCTGAACAAACTAGCCAAATAACATGACAATTGAATAATTCATTTTTGAGATATGATCTGATCACGGAGGCCGCATCTTCCGTAAAATCACTATTTTTCCCCGTTTTTTGACTCTAGACGCGGCACGCTTTGACTTGTTAGGCCTACACTCACGAAATTCACACTTTTTGACTCAAATCCAACTGATTTTGATTTTGATCAGTCTCTGATTATGTCGACCTAACCCACCTATAACACATCAACTGAAATAACGCCGTGTTTTTGTTAAAAAAGAGCAACCACACGCCCCCCTGTTTTTTAAACCGGACAAAGTTGGCCTATGCCATAAATACACTGCCCAGTAGATATCAAAACGCATAGATTTGGGTGAAACCCGACTTTTATTTATTGCATTGTGTAATACACCTACATTGGATCGGAGGACGCGGGAGATCGGGAACCTGGCGCTATAAGGGAGCACAGCACCAAGACGCTCTCCATAGACTTTACTGTTAAAAAAGGCTTAATTAAATGGCTCTAGTTTCTATATTAGTGCGTTTGGTTCAATGAAATTTTGATATGTTTTACTCACAAGGGTATTCTACAACATATCTGAATATGAAGTAGACATTACCGTGCACCTTTTTTTTTTATATAAGCCGCCGCATAACAACGTAGTGATATGCCTACCTAAATTCGGTCTCCGGTCTGGATATTACCGCATGTGTAAATCGGTCCGTGAAATTAAAATTGACCTCAAATCACCTAGTTGAAATGTCAGAACATCAACTACACATTTCAAACACAACATATTAGTGAAAAATTATATCATAAACCGTTAAAAAATAACTCTCTTTCCCGCCAAATAGTAACTATTGTCGTACTCAACTTTGAATGATCGCGACGATAGCGTGTCGCGATACCTATTTAGGTATGTGCTCCCTTATAGAGGGACAAACTTGTTCAAAATCATTCAAAATTGATATCAACTTTTTCAGCGTGAAATTCTGAACAAACTAGCCAAATAACATGACAATTGAATAATCCATTTTTGAGATATGATCTGATCACGGAGGCCGCATCTTCCGTAAAATCACTATTTTTCCCCGTTTTTTGACTCTAGACGCGGCACGCTTTGACTTGTTAGGCCTACACTCACGAAATTCACACTTTTTGACTCAAATCCAACTGATTTTGATTTTGATCAGTCTCTGATTATGTCGACCTGACCCACCTATAACACATCAACTGAAATAACGCCGTGTTTTTGTTAAAAAAGAGCAACCACACGCCCCCCTGTTTTTTAAACCGGACAAAGTTGGCCTTTGCCATAAATACACTGCCCAGTAGATATCAAAACGCATAGATTTGGGTGAAACCCGACTTTTATTTATTGCATTGTGTAATACACCTACATTGGATCGGAGCACGCGGGAGATCGGGAACCTGGCGCTATCAGGGAGCACAGCACCAAGACGCTCTCCATAGACTTTACTGTTAAAAAAGGCTTACTTAAATGGCTCTAGTTTCTATATTAGTGCGTTTGGTTCAATGAAATTTTGATATGTTTTACTCACAAGGGTATTCTACAACATATCTGAATATGAAGTAGACAATACCGTGCACTTTTTTTGATATAAGCCGTCGCATAACAACGTAGTGATATTCCTACCTAAATTCGGTCTCCGGTCTGGATATTACCGCATGTGTAAATCGGTCCGTGAAATTAAAATTGACCTCAAATCACCTAGTCGAAATGTCAGAACATCAACTACACATTTCAAACACAACATATTAGTGAAAAATTATATCATAAACCGTTAAAAAATAACTCTCTTTCCCGCCAAATAGGAACTATTGTCGTACTCAACTTTGAATGATCGCGACGATAGCGTGTCGCGATACCTATTTAGGTATGTGCGCCCTTATAGAGGGACAAACTTATTCAAAATCATTCAAAATTGATATCTACTTTTTTAGCGTGAAATTCTGAACAAACTAGCCAAATAACATGACAATTGAACAATCCATTTTTGAGATATGATCTGATCACGGAGGCCGCATCTTCCGTAAAATCACTATTTTTCCCCGTTTTTTGACTCTAGACGCGGCACGCTTTGACTTGTTAGGCCTACACTCACGAAATTCACACTTTTTGACTCAAATCCAACTGATTTTGATTTTGATCAGTCTCTGATTATGTCGACCTAACCCACCTATAACACATCAACTGAAATAACGCCGTGTTTTTGTTAAAAAAGAGCAACCACACGCCCCCCTGTTTTTTAAACCGGACAAAGTTGGCCTATGCCATAAATACACTGCCCAGTAGATATCAAAACGCATAGATTTGGGTGAAACCCGACTTTTATTTATTGCATTGTGTAATACACCTACATTGGATCGGAGGACGCGGGAGATCGGGAACCTGGCGCTATAAGGGAGCACAGCACCAAGACGCTCTCCATAGACTTTACTGTTAAAAAAAGCTTACTTAAATGGCTCTAGTTTCTATATTAGTGCGTTTGGTTCAATGAAATTTTGATATGTTTTACTCACAAGGGTATTCTACAACATATCTGAATATGAAGTAGACATTACCGTGCACTTTTTTTTTTTATATAAGCCGCCGCATAACAACGTAGTGATATGCCTACCTAAATTCGGTCTCCGGTCTGGATATTACCGCATGTGTAAATCGGTCCGTGAAATTAAAATTGACCTCAAATCACCTAGTTGAAATGTCAGAACATCAACTACACATTTCAAACACAACATATTAGTGAAAAATTATATCATAAACCGTTAAAAAATAACTCTCTTTCCCGCCAAATAGTAACTATTGTCGTACTCAACTTTGAATGATCGCGACGATAGCGTGTCGCGATACCTATTTAGGTATGTGCTCCCTTATAGAGGAACAAACTTGTTCAAAATCATTCAAAATTGATATCAACTTTTTCAGCGTGAAATTCTGAACAAACTAGCCAAATAACATGACAATTGAACAATCCATTTTTGAGATATAATCTGATCACGGAGGCCGCATCTTCCGTAAAATCACTATTTTTCCCCGTTTTTTGACTCTAGACGCGGCACGCTTTGACTTGTTAGGCCTACACTCACGAAATTCACACTTTTTGACTCAAATCCAACTGATTTTGATTTTGATCAGTCTCTGATTATGTCGACCTAACCCACCTATAACACATCAACTGAAATAACGCCGTGTTTTTGTTAAAAAAGAGCAACCACACGCCCCCCTGTTTTTTAAACCGGACAAAGTTGGCCTATGCCATAAATACACTGCCCAGTAGATATCAAAACGCATATATTTGGGTGAAACCAGACTTTTATTTATTGCATTGTGTAATACACCTACATTGGATCGGAGGACGCGGGAGATCGGGAACCTGGCGCTATAAGGGAGCACAGCACCAAGACGCTCTCCATAGACTTTACTGTTAAAAAAAGCTTACTTAAATGGCTCTAGTTTCTATATTAGTGCGTTTGGTTCAATGAAATTTTGATGTGTTTTACTCACAAGGGTATTCTACAACATCTGAATATGAAGTAGACATTACCGTGCACCTTTTTTTTATATAAGCCGCCGCATAACAACGTAGTGATATGCCTACCTAAATTCGGTCTCCGGTCTGGATATTACCGCATGTGTAAATCGGTCCGTGAAATTAAAATTGACCTCAAATCACCTAGTTGAAATGTCAGAACATCAACTACACATTTCAAACACAACATATTAGTGAAAAATTATATCATAAACCGTTAAAAAATAACTCTCTTTCCCGCCAAATAGTAACTATTGTCGTACTCAACTTTGAATGATCGCGACGATAGCGTGTCGCGATACCTATTTAGGTATGTGCTCCCTTATAGAGGGACAAACTTGTTCAAAATCATTCAAAATTGATATCAACTTTTTCAGCGTGAAATTCTGAACAAACTAGCCAAATAACATGACAATTGAACAATCCATTTTTGAGATATAATCTGATCACGGAGGCCGCATCTTCCGTAAAATCACTATTTCCCCCCGTTTTTTGACTCTAGACGCGGCACGCTTTGACTTGTTAGGCCTACACTCACGAAATTCACACTTTTTGACTCAAATCCAACTGATTTTGATTTTGATCAGTCTCTGATTATGTCGACCTAACCCACCTATAACACATCAACTGAAATAACGCCGTGTTTTTGTTAAAAAAGAGCAACCACACGCCCCCCTGTTTTTTAAACCGGACAAAGTTGGCCTATGCCATAAATACACTGCCCAGTAGATATCAAAACGCATAGATTTGGGTGAAACCCGACTTTTATTTATTGCATTGTGTAATACACCTACATTGGATCGGAGGACGCGGGAGATCGGGAACCTGGCGCTATAAGGGAGCACAGCACCAAGACGCTCTCCATAGACTTTACTGTTAAAAAAAGCTTACTTAAATGGCTCTAGTTTCTATATTAGTGCGTTTGGTTCAATGAAATTTTGATATGTTTTACTCACAAGGGTATACTACAACATATCTGAATATGAAGTAGACATTACCGTGCACCTTTTTTTTTTATATAAGCCGCCGCATAACAACGTAGTGATATGCCTACCTAAATTCGGTCTCCGGTCTGGATATTACCGCATGTGTAAATCGGTCCGTGAAATTAAAATTGACCTCAAATCACCTAGTTGAAATGTCAGAACATCAACTACACATTTCAAACACAACATATTAGTGAAAAATTATATCATAAACCGTTAAAAAATAACTCTCTTTCCCGCCAAATAGTAACTATTGTCGTACTCAACTTTGAATGATCGCGACGATAGCGTGTCGCGATACCTATTTAGGTATGTGCTCCCTTATAGAGGGACAAACTTGTTCAAAATCATTCAAAATTGATATCAACTTTTTCAGCGTGAAATTCTGAACAAACTAGCCAAATAACATGACAATTGAATAATCCATTTTTGAGATATGATCTGATCACGTTGGCCGCATCTTCCGTAAAATCACTATTTTTCCCCGTTTTTTGACTCTAGACGCGGCACGCTTTGACTTGTTAGGCCTACACTCACGAAATTCACACTTTTTGACTCAAATCCAACTGATTTTGATTTTGATCAGTCTCTGATTATGTCGACCTAACCCACCTATAACACATCAACTGAAATAACGCCGTGTTTTTGTTAAAAAAGAGCAACCACACGCCCCCCCTGTTTTTTAAACCGGACAAAGTTGGCCTATGCCATAAATACACTGCCCAGTAGATATCAAAATGCATAGATTTGGGTGAAACCCGACTTTTATTTATTGCATTGTGTAATACACCTACATTGGATCGGAGCACGCGGGAGATCGGGAACCTGGCGCTATAAGAGGGACAAACTTGTTCAAAATCATTCAAAATTGATATCAACTTTTTCAGCGTGAAATTCTGAACAAACTAGCCAAATAACATGACAATTGAACAATCCATTTTTGAGATATGATCTGATCACGGAGGCCGCATCTTCCGTTTAATCACTATTTTCCCCCGTTTTTTGACTCTAAACGCGGCACGCTTTGACTTGTTAGGCCTACACTCACGAAATTCACACTTTTTGACTCAAATCCAACTGATTTTGATCAGTCTCTGATTATGTCGACCTAACCCACCTATAACACATCAACTGAAATAACGCCGTGTTTTTGTTAAAAAAGAGCAACCACACGCCCCCCCCCCTGTTTTTTAAACCGGACAAAGTTGGCCTATGCCATAAATACACTGCCCAGTAGATATCAAAACGCATAGATTTGGGTGAAACCCGACTTTTTATTTATTGCATTGTGTAAATACACCTACATTGGATCGGAGCACGCGGGAGATCGGGAACCTGGCGCTATAAGAGGGACAAACTTGTTCAAAATCATTCAAAATTGATATCAACTTTTTCAGCGTGAAATTCTGAACAAACTAGCCAAATAACATGACAATTGAACAATCCATTTTTGAGATATGATCTGATCACGGAGGCCGCATCTTCCGTAAAATCACTATTTTCCCCCGTTTTTTGACTCTAGACGCGGCACGCTTTGACTTGTTAGGCCTACACTCACGAAATTCACAATTTTTGACTCAAATCCAACTGATTTTGATTTTGATCAGTCTCTGATTATGTCGACCTAACCCACCTATAACACATCAACTGAAATAACGCCGTGTTTTTGTTAAAAAAGAGCAACCACACGCCCCCCCTGTTTTTTAAACCGGACAAAGTTGGCCTATGCCATAAATACACTGCCCAGTAGATATCAAAACGCATAGATTTGGGTGAAACCCGACTTTTATTTATTGCATTGTGTAATACACCTACATTGGATCGGAGCACGCGGGAGATCGGGAACCTGGCGCTATAAGAGGGACAAACTTGTTCAAAATCATTCAAAATTGATATCAACTTTTTCAGCGTGAAATTCTGAACAAACTAGCCAAATAACATGACAATTGAACAATCCATTTTTGAGATATGATCTGATCACGGAGGCCGCATCTTCCGTAAAATCACTATTTTCCCCCGTTTTTTGACTCTAGACGCGGCACGCTTTGACTTGTTAGGCCTACACTCACGAAATTCACACTTTTTGACTCAAATCCAACTGATTTTGATTTTGATCAGTCTCTGATTATGTCGACCTAACCCACCTATAACACATCAACTGAAATAACGCCGTGTTTTTGTTAAAAAAGAGCAACCACACGCCCCCCCTGTTTTTTAAACCGGACAAAGTTGGCCTATGCCATAAATACACTGCCCAGTAGATATCAAAACGCATAGATTTGGGTGAAACCCGACTTTTATTTATTGCATTGTGTAATACACCTACATTGGATCGGAGCACGCGGGAGATCGGGAACCTGGCGCTATAAGAGGAACAAACTTGTTCAAAATCATTCAAAATTGATATCAACTTTTTCAGCGTGAAATTCTGAACAAACTAGCCAAATAACATGACAATTGAACAATCCATTTTTGAGATATGATCTGATCACGGAGGCCGCATCTTCCGTAAAATCACTATTTTTCCCCGTTTTTTGACTCTAGACGCGGCACGCTTTGACTTGTTAGGCCTACACTCACGAAATTCACACTTTTTGACTCAAATCCAACTGATTTTGATTTTGATCAGTCTCTGATTATGTCGACCTAACCCACCTATAACACATCAACTGAAATAAAGCCGTGTTTTTGTTAAAAAAGAGCAACCACACGCCCCCCCCTGTTTTTTAAACCGGACAAAGTTGGCCTATGCCATAAATACACTGCCCAGTAGATATCAAAACGCATAGATTTGGGTGAAACCCGACTTTTATTTATTGCATTGTGTAATACACCTACATTGGATCGGAGGACGCGGGAGATCGGGAACCTGGCGCTATAAGGGAGCACAGCACCAAGACGCTCTCCATAGACTTTACTGTTAAAAAAAGCTTACTTAAATGGCTCTAGTTTCTATATTAGTGCGTTTGGTTCAATGAAATTTTGATGTGTTTTACTCACAAGGGTATTCTACAACATATCTGAATATGAAGTAGACATTACCGTGCACCTTTTTTTTATATAAGCCGCCGCATAACAACGTAGTGATATGCCTACCTAAATTCGGTCTCCGGTCTGGATATTACCGCATGTGTAAATCGGTCCGTGAAATTAAAATTGACCTCAAATCACCTAGTTGAAATGTCAGAACATCAACTACACATTTCAAACACAACATATTAGTGAAAAATTATATCATAAACCGTTAAAAAATAACTCTCTTTCCCGCCAAATAGTAACTATTGTCGTACTCAACTTTGAATGATCGCGACGATAGCGTGTCGCGATACCTATTTAGGTATGTGCTCCCTTATAGAGGGACAAACTTGTTCAAAATCATTCAAAATTGATATCAACTTTTTCAGCGTGAAATTCTGAACAAACTAGCCAAATAACATGACAATTGAACAATCCATTTTTGAGATATAATCTGATCACGGAGGCCGCATCTTCCGTAAAATCACTATTTCCCCCCGTTTTTTGACTCTAGACGCGGCACGCTTTGACTTGTTAGGCCTACACTCACGAAATTCACACTTTTTGACTCAAATCCAACTGATTTTGATTTTGATCAGTCTCTGATTATGTCGACCTAACCCACCTATAACACATCAACTGAAATAACGCCGTGTTTTTGTTAAAAAAGAGCAACCACACGCCCCCCTGTTTTTTAAACCGGACAAAGTTGGCCTATGCCATAAATACACTGCCCAGTAGATATCAAAACGCATAGATTTGGGTGAAACCCGACTTTTATTTATTGCATTGTGTAATACACCTACATTGGATCGGAGGACGCGGGAGATCGGGAACCTGGCGCTATAAGGGAGCACAGCACCAAGACGCTCTCCATAGACTTTACTGTTAAAAAAAGCTTACTTAAATGGCTCTAGTTTCTATATTAGTGCGTTTGGTTCAATGAAATTTTGATATGTTTTACTCACAAGGGTATACTACAACATATCTGAATATGAAGAAGACATTACCGTGCACCTTTTTTTTTTATATAAGCCGCCGCATAACAACGTAGTGATATGCCTACCTAAATTCGGTCTCCGGTCTGGATATTACCGCATGTGTAAATCGGTCCGTGAAATTAAAATTGACCTCAAATCACCTAGTTGAAATGTCAGAACATCAACTACACATTTCAAACACAACATATTAGTGAAAAATTATATCATAAACCGTTAAAAAATAACTCTCTTTCCCGCCAAATAGTAACTATTGTCGTACTCAACTTTGAATGATCGCGACGATAGCGTGTCGCGATACCTATTTAGGTATGTGCTCCCTTATAGAGGGACAAACTTGTTCAAAATCATTCAAAATTGATATCAACTTTTTCAGCGTGAAATTCTGAACAAACTAGCCAAATAACATGACAATTGAATAATCCATTTTTGAGATATGATCTGATCACGGAGGCCGCATCTTCCGTAAAATCACTATTTTTCCCCGTTTTTTGACTCTAGACGCGGCACGCTTTGACTTGTTAGGCCTACACTCACGAAATTCACACTTTTTGACTCAAATCCAACTGATTTTGATTTTGATCAGTCTCTGATTATGTCGACCTAACCCACCTATAACACATCAACTGAAATAACGCCGTGTTTTTGTTAAAAAAGAGCAACCACACGCCCCCCCTGTTTTTTAAACCGGACAAAGTTGGCCTATGCCATAAATACACTGCCCAGTAGATATCAAAATGCATAGATTTGGGTGAAACCCGACTTTTATTTATTGCATTGTGTAATACACCTACATTGGATCGGAGCACGCGGGAGATCGGGAACCTGGCGCTATAAGAGGGACAAACTTGTTCAAAATCATTCAAAATTGATATCAACTTTTTCAGCGTGAAATTCTGAACAAACTAGCCAAATAACATGACAATTGAACAATCCATTTTTGAGATATGATCTGATCACGGAGGCCGCATCTTCCGTTTAATCACTATTTTCCCCCGTTTTTTGACTCTAAACGCGGCACGCTTTGACTTGTTAGGCCTACACTCACGAAATTCACACTTTTTGACTCAAATCCAACTGATTTTGATCAGTCTCTGATTATGTCGACCTAACCCACCTATAACACATCAACTGAAATAACGCCGTGTTTTTGTTAAAAAAGAGCAACCACACGCCCCCCCCCCCCTGTTTTTTAAACCGGACAAAGTTGGCCTATGCCATAAATACACTGCCCAGTAGATATCAAAACGCATAGATTTGGGTGAAACCCGACTTTTTATTTATTGCATTGTGTAAATACACCTACATTGGATCGGAGCACGCGGGAGATCGGGAACCTGGCGCTATAAGAGGGACAAACTTGTTCAAAATCATTCAAAATTGATATCAACTTTTTCAGCGTGAAATTCTGAACAAACTAGCCAAATAACATGACAATTGAACAATCCATTTTTGAGATATGATCTGATCACGGAGGCCGCATCTTCCGTAAAATCACTATTTTCCCCCGTTTTTTGACTCTAGACGCGGCACGCTTTGACTTGTTAGGCCTACACTCACGAAATTCACAATTTTTGACTCAAATCCAACTGATTTTGATTTTGATCAGTCTCTGATTATGTCGACCTAACCCACCTATAACACATCAACTGAAATAACGCCGTGTTTTTGTTAAAAAAGAGCAACCACACGCCCCCCCTGTTTTTTAAACCGGACAAAGTTGGCCTATGCCATAAATACACTGCCCAGTAGATATCAAAACGCATAGATTTGGGTGAAACCCGACTTTTATTTATTGCATTGTGTAATACACCTACATTGGATCGGAGCACGCGGGAGATCGGGAACCTGGCGCTATAAGAGGAACAAACTTGTTCAAAATCATTCAAAATTGATATCAACTTTTTCAGCGTGAAATTCTGAACAAACTAGCCAAATAACATGACAATTGAACAATCCATTTTTGAGATATGATCTGATCACGGAGGCCGCATCTTCCGTAAAATCACTATTTTTCCCCGTTTTTTGACTCTAGACGCGGCACGCTTTGACTTGTTAGGCCTACACTCACGAAATTCACACTTTTTGACTCAAATCCAACTGATTTTGATTTTGATCAGTCTCTGATTATGTCGACCTAACCCACCTATAACACATCAACTGAAATAAAGCCGTGTTTTTGTTAAAAAAGAGCAACCACACGCCCCCCCCCTGTTTTTTAAACCGGACAAAGTTGGCCTATGCCATAAATACACTGCCCAGTAGATATCAAAACGCATAGATTTGGGTGAAACCCGACTTTTATTTATTGCATTGTGTAATACACCTACATTGGATCGGAGCACGCGGGAGATCGGGAACCTGGCGCTATAAGGGAGCACAGCACCAAGACGCTCTCCATAGACTTTACTGTTAAAAAAGGCTTAATTAAATGGCTCTAGTTTCTATATTAGTGCGTTTGGTTCAATGAAATTTTGATATGTTTTACTCACAAGGGTATCCTACAACATATCTGAATATGAAGTAGACATTACCGATTTTTTGTTGTTGATATAAGCCGCCGCATAACAACGTAGTGATATGCCTACCTAAATTCGGTCTCCGGTCTGGATATTACCGCATGTGTAAATCGGTCCGTGAAATTAAAATTGACCTCAAATCACCTAGTTGAAATGTCAGAACATCAACTACACATTTCAAACACAACATATTAGTGAAAAATTATATCATAAACCGTTAAAAAATAACTCTCTTTCCCGCCAAATAGTAACTATTGTCGTACTCAACTTTGAATGATCGCGACGATAGCGTGTCGCGATACCTATTTAGGTATGTGCTCCCTTATAGAGGGACAAACTTGTTCAAAATCACTTGACCCCCACCGTGTATTACAGCCTGCACCTGAAACTTTCTTGTCCCGTTCATTATCAAGTTCAGAGAACATAGGTATCATAGTTTTATGGGATTTTGTTGACCATGTATCATATTCTATTTTTGATGGGTTTTTAAAAACTTTTTTGACCCCCCTTTGCAGAGTATCAACACTTTTTGCTCCCCCCCATCCCCCCACCAAAGTATTTATGAACGCTCCCTTACCAAGATGTCAGCCTTTTAAATATTTTAACAAAAAAGTTATGGCAATAATTAAGGGAATAAAAGAAAATTATAGAAGTGGGACCATTAAAACTGCTTTATTTACTTACTTGGACTTGATATTTGGATCATTCCACGTTTATTTAACTATGTCATAAACAACCTTGGGAGAAGTTGTCTTCATTTCAAAAAAAATAGATCTACCTTTCATTTCAACACAATCAAAATCTAAAGTTATTCCAAATTCATAATAAACATCGGTGACAGTGAGCACTGTAATCTCAAAATTGGGATCAACTTGGCTTGATAGTGTCCTAATTATCCAGGAATCAATGCACTATTAAATCAAAAGGTTAAATCAAACTTGAATAAATACAGAAAAGAATCTGCCAACAACTTGCAATTCCACTGTCTTATCTCTAACACCAAAACTCAAACATAGTTCACTTTAACAATCAATAACAGGTTCATTGACCTATACACATACCTAGGTAGTCAAATCCACCGTATGGGATTCAACAATGAATTGTCAAGCAATCTCAAGTGGCCAATTTGCACCCCATTATTTCAGGTTTCGTCATGTCACAAGCATGATGAACTTAACGCAAACACACGCTGTATCGGGCCTAATACCTAACTAACTAATCTTCGGTGTAAGAGACCACCCATGCACACAGTGGGCAGTGCGGACTGTTGCACTATTTCCAATTTACCAACCGGACCAGCCCAATACGCCATTTTATTCACAAAACACGCTAAGAATTCACAATTAGAGTCCATTGAACCATCGATTATACTACTTTCCCGAATGATTTAAATTTCGTCCAAAGAACGGGATACTTATATAATCCTCTTTTACCTATCTATGGCATTTTCCATTCTAACAAGCACTTAAAACTTCATATTTTGGGCCACGCATACGTTGTGGTGTGTTCAGAAATAGAAACAAAATGGTTCGTCACGCAGTTTCTCCTCAAAAACATGCTACAAATTCACAATTGAACCATCGATTGCAACACTTTCATGGACGAATTGAATCTCGACCAAATCACGGTACACTTTAGAAAACTCTATTCTATCTAAATATGTCATTTTCTATTCTAACAAGCACGGCGAATTCCATATTTTGCGCCATGCCGCGACGTCGGGGTCGGGGTGGGTTGTCTATGGAAATAGAAACAAAATGGCTCGTCGCGCAATTTCCCCCCCAAAACATCGTATAAAATTACAATTGAACCATCGATTATACCACTTTCCTGGCTGATTTCAACTTCGGGACACTTCGCTATCTCTATTCTACCTATCTATTGCATTCATTTTTTCAACAAGCGCTGCAAACTCCATATTTTGGGCCACGCAGACGTTTTGGTGATTTTGGAAACCGATTAAAAAGCTCTTACCGTGCAACTTCTATGTAAAATTTAGCGTTGCTACATTGCGTGTCATTGGGCTACCAAATTTTGCTGGAGAAACTACTCTAAAAATGACAAAACAAAACTATATAGTCAGCCTTCGGCGACTCAATCATGTGATACGGTATCGAAAGCTTTTTCAAAGTCTATAAGTAATAGCATACCAGGTATTTTTTTGATTTCCGTATAATTTAACAAGTCATAAAGAAGGCGAATATTTTCTCCAATAAATCTGTTTGGAACAAAGCCAGTTTGGTCCTCTGAAATTAGATCTGGTAAAATTGATTTTATTCTGTTAGCAATACAAGCAGATGCTAATTTATATGAAACATTTAAAAGTGATTGGTCTCCAATTCTTCAAAAAATGGCGAGGTTTGTCTCCCTTTGGTAGGAGAGTAACATGGCCAGCTTTTTGTTCTTTTGTGAGAGAGCCTTTCCTGAACCCTTCATTTAATGAAAAGTTAGGAAATCGTAGTTATTGTCAATTGATTGGGTTTGGTTCCATTTATGATCACTAGAATTTATAATCATTGTTGATTGATAGCAGGTGTCAAAGTCTGGGCAGTCAATTCTGTTTAAGTTGGGTGGTGTCCAGAATCCTAGCATAAGAATAGCAGCTACCAAAGCATAGAAAAGCTAAAAAATCCGTTCTTCTCCATGTTGTAGGTGTTTATCGTCTAGTACATACAAATTGAAACGTTCCTACCTCAATGATCTGATGAGATCATGCTTTTTGGAGCTATCGTGCTCCTGACGTTGGCCAAATGGCCAAATCATGAAGGGCTGGTCGTGGTGGTCTACAACCAGTGGATTGGTAGGATATTGCTGTTTTCCAACGGATTGGTTTATGATGATTGCGGCACGAGTGGTAACACCATGGTTTGGTAATGTGTTTCGTTGAATCTGGTTTGTTTACGAGTTGATATAAAATAGTGAAACGTTCTCACCTTTATTATCTGATGATTACGTGTTCTCGTGTTTGTGTACAACGGCTTTGTACGGATGATCGACGATTAGGTTATAAGTAGCTCTGGGTGTCGGCCGTATCACGCGCACGCGTATGTTTGGCGTTCGGCTCCTTACGAATTTGGGTGCAGAATGTAAACAAATCTATTCAATCTACCGTACCCGATGAAGGCCGATGGCCGAAAATTTGTACAATAAATTATATATTATCACGGCATTTCTCCACTTTTGACTTCATTTATTTGATACGATATGGGTATACACATACGAACATCCCGCTGTACTGTTGGTAGACCAGATCACTGTACTTTTCATCTCTCCGGAACTGATGCAAAAACTCCACAGATAATGATATCGGAAGTGATGTAGAAATTTTCGTCCACATTTTCGTATATGGCTTAGAGTACTTTTAGGAAATGTCAATTTCTAAATAAAATAATTTCAGTTTGCTATATCGGTGTTCAGATCGCAACAGGTGATAATTAATCAGTTTACAACAATATAAACAACCAATTTTACGCTTGTATTACTGCCATCAAATCGCAGGCGATAATACAAGTGTAATTTCGTGAATTCAAATTATTTCCTAGCACACCAATTCCCGGTTGACGGTTAAAGCAATTATTAGCAGTACAATGCAATGGTGTATTACTATTGTTTTTAACGTTAATCATCGACCGAATATTTATATTCACCATACCATCGTCCTCTTTGGTTCCTTTCTATTTTAAACTACTGTTGTATCATATTGTTGTTCAAACCATTAATACTTCTTCATTTTGATTCAATTTGAAGAGTAAAAATGGATCGTCACGCATGAGCGATCCCAAGCTTTGTTTCTATAACTAGCTAGTTTTGAGGCTAAACTTGAGGGACATTTAACCAGGTAAAGACGTGGTCGTGGGTAATTAGCAGTGGCTTAGACTTCTTTTTCATATTGAGGATGCAATTTCCTACAAACTTGCTAAAAATGATATAGTCCCTTAGAGTTTAACCTCACGAAATCCATTCACCAATGTGAAAATGAAATCTAAGCCACTGGTGATTCACCAAATACCACTTCATTTAGAAGTCCCTAAACACTTGTCAAATAAAACAATGCATGGAGTCACTCAAGTATGACAAACTTGAATTGAGGAGAAGAATTATTAATAATTTATGAACCCATAACTAATAACAGTTACAACAGAAAGACACACAAGATTGTATTGAGTAGACAAGAGATTATGAGAATACACAAGTTTCTTTCAAACAAGCTGTTAATAGCACACACATTTTTTTAGCACTTTGTCAAAAAGGTAAAATCACCCTGTTTTACATAATGGAGTGTATCTTGAGTTTGATAAATCCGATATTCATGATCTAAAATGCTAATGAATCAGTACAGTATGACAAAGATAGTGTGAAAACAACGGACCTGATCCCATCGATGTTGATGATACAAAATGTATTGAACTTTGGGCATCGATGGGTACTAATCATTTTGGGACAGCCTGTATATACCCGTCTCGATCACTATAATCTATCAAACCATCTTTCCTTCTATCGATTTTTCTATCATGAGTGGAGGGTGGAGGAGGATGGAAAAACAAAGACCAAACCGTATTGGATATCCTACAAGCTTATGTTATTTATTTGGAAACTGCATTTGCTTCTTAGACGTATAATAATCTTATACGAATATCATTACACGTTATACGTGTAATACACCTATCAGTTGTAAGACGCACTATACGACCCCCGGGAGTGGTGCGTCACTTTACCGAGGTGCGTCAACTTCTCACGTACCATGACGCACCCTGTGCCAAAAAAATGACGGACCATTGCCATCCAAATACGCACCCTCAGTCAACTATCAGCCCATTCGCACCCATGTAAAGTGACGGACCTTTGCGCACCCTCCGTCTTTTTTTTGACGGACCAAAGGCTGCCACTGACGTACCCTCCGTCAAGAATTATTGGTAAACGACGCACCCACGACGCACCTCTCCCGGGGGTCGTATAGTGCGTCTTACAACTGATAGGTGTATAACCTTAGACGTATTATCTTTAGGGATGACTTCAAAACTCAACCGCAGGTTGACCGCCGGTTTCGCCCGGTTCTCGGCGGTTGGAACCGGTTTCTATTGTTCTAAACAATGTATAGCAGTTGAGTTTTGACGCCACCCCTTACACGTTGTGTTTATGCTATGGAGAGGTCCATGGTTCGATTCCGACTAGTAACAGCTAGGGTTAGACATATATTCTAAAATCCACAAAGTGTGTAGTTCCTACGTACAGAACAAGACAGAAATATGTGACCTAGAATTGCATGACGCACGCGTGAGTCAATTCCACCCACGCGTGAGTCAATTTCACTCACGCGTGAGTCAATTCCACTCACGCGTGGGTCATTTTCGCCCTCGCATGGCACACGCGTGGTAGAATTCCATTCACGCGTGACTTACGTGAAGTATGAAGCCGTGTAGACAGTTTATTAATATCCGTTTACAATTGTGACACTTTGGTTCTATATTTGCGAACAAGTATTAATCAAACAAACCCGGGGGCGTGGAGGGTTGGAGAGGATGGAAAAGTAAGGACAAAACCATATTGGATATCCTACAAGCTTGCGCTATTATTTTACGGTATAAACCTTATTTGTAAACTGCATTTTCCCATCTTGACGTGTAAGATGTTATCATAGACGTCTAACCCTACATGTTGTAGGTGTAACATTTGGCGTAATATCTACCTATAATAACCCCGGGTTGACAGTCGTTCATTGCTTAGAGAATAACATATGGTTGGTTCGGTCCTGTCATGACTGACAGCTCGTGACCTTACAGATACTACGCCACAAATAACGATTTTCAGCAAAGGAGTAACAATCACGGAGCGGGTGTCCAGTAATCAACTTTATTTGGTCAATCCACCGGGAACGAGGTCTGCCTCTCTTGCGCTTCCCTTCAATCATGCCTTGCATAATAACATATACCGTAGTTTTGTTGCTATGTACGATGGGCTTATAATGTATAGGCTGTACCATTATTTGGAGTCGTGTATGGTTTCAATTCAATTCAATTCAATTCAATTCAATTCAATTCAATATTTATTTTCCATCATATCAACAAAAACAAAATACAATGACAGTTCAACAAATAATATGATGGAGGAGGAACAACTAAAAGCAAAAGCCTGACGTTGTTGCACCCCCTTAAACAAAGCTTACAATCTACAAATACAGAAAAATATACAAAATATACAATTACAGAAATTATAAGTTAACATAACAGAAAGAAGAACAAAATCAATAACAACAACAACAAAAAAGACAACGAAAAAGTAAACAAGCAATGGATATACATTATAACCCACGTGGAAGCAGCAACGTGATGTATTTTTTGTTTTTTGTTTGATGTATTTTTTGTTTTTTGTTTGATGTATTTTTTGTTTTTTGTTTGATGTATTTTTTGTTTTTTGTTTGATGTATTTTTTGTTTTGTGTGCCTACAGATATTATTTTCTTAAAATGTAAAATCAAGATTACACATTATAGGCACATGGATACAAAAATACCAGGGAAAAAATGTCATTTCTTAAACTTAGCTAGACACGTTAGAATAGTTTGGGCTGCACATAAAAATATAGACGGTATTTACACAAGATATCATCATCGTCATTGGTCGACCGTGGACGAAATGAAAAAGCGTTCGCAAAATACTGTGTCAAGACTTTCCCGTCGTTCAGGCGGGCGTTCAGGAGTTGGCGGCCCGGCTGGCGGATCTCTGATGGATCTAAACCCATATCGTTCTTGACGGTATCAAGATACTGAAGGGGTCTTCTGCCTCTGCTAGACAATTAGACTGGAGAAATGCTGATTGGTTGTTCGCCAGCGAGACCTAAACGGCGCTTCTCTATGTTTGATGTTAGAGGGGGATCGCCATGTACCACGCTGTTCGGGATGTGATGTTTACTGATGTTAAATATTCTACGTAACAGTTGAGTTTAGCATCTGTTGATTCAGATTTTTTTTTATAGCTGATGGTCTATGTTTCAGAGCTGTACAACAAAATGGTCTCTACGCAGGCTTTGAAGAACCTGATTTTTGTTTTCGAGATCAGACTTCCAGATCTTTTGCAGTTTATTGCAGACAAACCATGATTGTGCTTTCCTGCATTTGAATTCCTGAGATGTGTCTACATGTATATAGAACATAGGCCCCAATTTATTTGAAAATGGAGACCTTTGATGGTTTTATAATGGCTGAGGTGGCGATATTAATAAGGAGGCTTTTTGTTGTCTTTCATTCAAATGTAGGCAAACTTCATTTGATTCTGCCTCGACACTTTGTAACAGTGATTCTGCTTTACTGCTAGATCGCAAAGACGAATTTCAGGATAGCGTCTACTCTTAATAGGCTCCAGCGGAATATACTGTTTCATCATGGATGTCTGTCAGGGCACAGCGCATTGAATAGTCAAACATTGTGATGAAGATGAAGGGTGCCAAAGTGTCTCCTTGAAGAACACCTGCTAAAATATTGAAAGGTTCCGTCTCCCCATCGAGCGATACGACAATAGCTGAAGAGTTGTCATACATTAATGTTATTGCCTTGATAACGATCTGAGGATGTCGAATATGCGATGTCGGTGTACGGAGTCAAAAGCATTAGAAAAGTCTATGAACAAGGCAGCCAGTGAAAGGTTTCTTTCTTTCATTCCTTCAATTCTTCTTCTCAATGCTAGAATCTGGGAGATTGTGGATCGTTTCTCTCTAAAGCCATTTTGATTCCTTCGAAGAAGGTCCACACATGTGCGTATTTGATTTAGTAACATACGATTGTAGACCTTAGCCCCAATACTTGAGAGGCTAATTCCTATGTAGTTAGTTGGTTGAGAGAGATCTCCCTTTTTGGGGATAGGAATGATGACACTCACTCCGAGTTCGAAATAACGGTAATCCGGTCATCCGAAATGACCAAATTTACCGACGGACAACCAGTTTTTCCTTGCCGATTATCCGGCGGATAACCAACATTTTGGTAACACCAAATATTTAAATCTAAAATTATAATTTACTACTGCTAATTCGAGCTCAAAATGACATTATTTCACAAATGTATACTTCCGTTGTAATTGTAAAGAGTAAATATGATTACGAATTCACGTGTTGTGGCTATGAATCTCTGACCGCTATCATTTTCTCCCGTTGTACGAACCTAACTGTAATCGAGAATATATTGGACGCCTCATCTACCGGTTCGCTTCAAAGCGCGATTTAGTTAATGTTAGAATTCAATGCTTACAACTTCGTCTTCGTAAACGGTGATATTTCACTTCCGGGTTTGCAAAATAGCGAAACAAGCATCGATCCATACTTTCTCCTTCGCTTAAAATATGATCTATGAGATTTCCCAGTGAACAACTGAATATATGCGAATAACCAAAAATGTTGGCGGATAACCAAAATCTCAACCTAGGTTATCCGCTGGATAACCAATTTATTTGTCTTATTCCTACCACTAATAGGGATTTCATGGTAAAAATTTTCAGTACGTGAGATCAGAATTGCTTTGACTTCCAAAGCTCAAGAGGAATGTTGTTCAGTCCAATGACGTAGGTTGGCAGAAATTGTGTTGAAACTCGTGTTACATTATAATGTTATCGTATTTCCAAGGCCTCGATTTAATTAATATTTCAAATGCATCTATTCAAATTTTGTTTATTAGAAAGGGAAAACCGCTCTAGAGTTATGGCCGAAGAGGATCTTTCAACGGGCCGATGAGTACCTTGAACTTGAAAGATTAGTAAGAGTAAGTGCTAATAACTACAAGAAGTATAATAACCCTCGTTCTCCTGAGCTATTTCTTATAACATGCTCTCCATTCCCTTTGACCCTGGCTCATTTCAACCAATTCAATGTATGCCAAACCGGAAATATTCATTGCTTCACCACACAGCTTGACCAAGAACAATTTGATTCACAAAATAGTGCTTTAATTAAAGATACTCACAACGCACATAAGCCAAGGCAGAACACGACACGGTAGTTGCGACACAATAACATGTTATTTATTTGTTTGTTTACTTGTTGAAGATCTTATTTTTAATTAAAATGCCATGTTTTAACCGACCTTTTGCTTACAAAGGATGCTAAGTTCAAGTTGTTAATGGAGAGTGGAGGGCGTCCTGTTAATACCGTGAAGTTGTTTCTCGTCGGTCATCCGGCTGCTGGAAAGACAACGTTGAAGAATTCTCTAGCAAGGGTAATAGCATTATTATTATTATTATGTTATATAACCCAAAAGCGTGCTTGCAGAATTATGTTAGAGATCAAGTATGAATCTTATGTAGATGCTCTTGACCAGTGTCAGCTCACCAACCTCAGGTCTCGTCGTGAGAAAATCTGCCTTCAGTTCATGGACAAGCTTTTGAAGACTCCTGCACTCTCAGCCCCCAAAACTCGTAATCAGAGATACGGTATGCGAGAAGTCCCATCCCGTACAGGTTGTGGAATGCAGAAGCTTCGAAAATTTAAGGGTGTATGGTTTATTGAGTGACTCTGTATAGTTGTTGGCTGTTGCCTTTAATTGCTTGCCTTTTTATTTGTAATATATTTATTTGTATATAATTGGTGTAATTTGTATGTATTTAATTGTTTTTAGTGTAAGATTGTATGCAATTCAACCTTTGGCGGCAATGTAAATCTGTTTAATAAACCTTGAATAATAATATTCGAATCAGCAACATGTTGTTATCTGAACGTGTTATTAAAGCTATTGATATGCAGTGGTCGCTTTATACTGATATTCAGACATTGTACGAGCACGGTATACCAATGGTTTACAATTTAACTATTATATGACTTTAGGTAGGTTTAAAAAACGTTGTATGTGTTCTCAATTAATACAAACACAAAATGCTATCATTGCAGGTTCTCAACTAAACAATAGGAACATAGGTTTTGTTGTGGTTATGATTTTAAATAATTCACTGTATAAGGGTGTTAAATGTTCAGAGGACTCCGTCAAAATATTGCATATCCATAAGAAAATCAAATGATCATGGAACTGTTAGAAACAGACAAAACTTTTTTTCTTTTACTCGAATTAGGCATGAGAGAAATGTGAGAGAAAAAGGCATAGTTTTAACTCTTATCCTGCCCTGTTAACTAACAGGGATAAATAAGGAGAGACAAAGGGCGTGTTCCGCCCCGGTAATCGAGCCCGGTCTGACGCGGCTGGAGTCCAAATCTACCTTAACGTGATTGCGCAATGAGATTATGGTTACGGTTAATACGTAATTGATATGAATATGTTTGTCTAATACTGAATGATATCATAATATCTCAATAATTTGCATACAATGTAGTTTAATCTATCAGGGATTCAGCAAACAAAAATGTACATTTTTCTATGGATCAAATATTGTTGTATTTATGAAATGTAAACAGTTGTGTTGTGTTGTGTGAATAACACTTCTGCGCTTTTTCGCCAATATGTTGTAATTCTGGAATTAAATGAGGTATTGTCTGGAATACATCCTTGTAAAACCATTCTTGCAGATTTTTTGAAAACGGGACATTTATATTTTGAATCACGGAATGATTGCCATAGATCGCACTCAAAAGTGGAGAAACTTTCGCTTTACAATAAAGACAATTAGTTTGCATGTACAAATCAATATATTTGGGTTCAACATTTTTTGCATAACAATAGAATTGAACACGAATTGTCTTTTTATGCCTGTCCAAAATTATTCATACCCCATACCAAGTCTCAGGATTGAGGCCACTTTTTATGATAATACACATGTTTTTGACATTCCAAACATTCTTTATATTGTATGATAGGCTATTTTATTGTTATGCGATTATTCCATGATGTGTGCATACCATGTGGATGCATTACACATGTGTCCTATTGAGTGTACATCATCATCATTGGTCGTCCGTGGACGAAACGGAGGAAGCAATCGCAACGTACTGGGCCCAGACTTTCCTGTCATTCATGAGTTGGCGGATCTCTGGAGGATCTAAACCTATATCATTCTTGACGGTATCAGGATACTGAAGGTGTCTTCTGCCTCTGTTAGCTTTCCCACCAGGAGGGGTCCAGAAAATTAGACGGGAGATAGGCTGGTTGGTTGTTCACAGGCAGTGGCCAGCGAAACATAAACGGCGCTGCCTGATTATTGATGATATAGGGGGATATCGCCATATACCACGCTGTTTGGGATGTGATCCCTCCAACTGATGTCAAATATTCTACGTAACAGTTGAGCATAACATCCATTGATTCTGTCTTCAATTTTCCTGCTGATAGTCCATGTTTCGGAGCCGTACAACAAAATGCTTTCTACGCAGGCATTGAAGAATCTGATTTTTGTCGTTCTTTCGAGATCAGATTTCCAGATCATCTGCAGTTTATTGCAGGCAACCCATGCTTGTGCTTTCCTGCATTTGAATTCCTGGGAAGTGTCTAGAACGTAGGCTCCCAAGTATTTGAAATTGGAGACATTTTCCAGCTCTACTCCTTTGATGATCTTTACACTGGCTGAGGTGGCAATATTTATAAGGAGGCTTTTTGTTTTTCCTTCATTTAAATGCAGGCCAACTGCATTTGATGCTGCCTCAACACTCTGTAACAGTAGTTCCGCTTTACTGATTGATGTTGCTAGGATAGCTATATCATCTGCGAAATCGAGATCGTGAAGACGAATTTCAGGATAGCGTCTACTCCAGCAGTATACCTGTTTTATCATGGATATCTGTCAGGGCACAGCGCATTACGTAGTCAAGAATTATGATGAAGATGAAGGGTGCCAAAGTGTCACCTTGAAGAACGCCAGCTAAAATCTTAAAAGGTTCCGTCTCCCCATCGGGTGATGTGACAATAGCCGAAGAGTTGTCATACATTAACTTTATTGCCTTGACAATGGTTCCAGGGATACCATAGGCACTGAGGATGTCAAACATGCGATCGCGGTGTACTGAGTCAAAAGCCTTAGAGAAGTCTATGAACACGGCAGCCAGTGGAAGGTTTCTTTCTTTCATTCCTTCAATTATTCTTCTCAATGCTAGAATCTGGGAGATTGTGGATCGTTTCTCTCTAAAGCCATTTTGATTCCATCGAAGAAGAGGGTCCACAAATGGGCGTATTCGGTTCAGTAACATACGGTTGTAGACCTTAGCCCCAATACAGGAGAGGTTAATCCCTCGGTAGTTGGTTGGTTGAGAGAGATATCCCTTTTGGGGATAGGAATTATGGCACTCACTAACCACTGTCTAGGGATTTCATGCTGAACCAATGCTCTGTTGCAGATTTCCAGTAGGTGAGATCGGAAATGCTTTTACTTCCAAAGCTCAAGTGGAATGTTGTCCAGTCCAATGGCCCCTCCTGGTTTAGCTTGATTGAGAACAGACTCGACTTCGTCTAAGGAGAATTCATTTACAATGATTGGGAGAGTGCCTTCCACTACTGGAGTCTGGAACAGTTGGGGTTTTGAAAGTGGTGCAGCCAGGTTGTGATCCTCTCAGCTGGTGGGCCTGCTAACATTGCTGGTTTTCTTACTTTCCTCCCAGTAATTTCATTGATGACTCTCCAAGCTTCTGTGTGTTTGTTGGAATGGGATGCATGCTGAATTTGTGATATCTTCTCGTTTAGCAAGTTTTCCTCTTCTGAGAGATATGCTTCCTTAAGCTCGTGGCGGGGTTGAATAGTAGCATCACCCTGGTCAATTTGAATTTGCATTTTGAAGTCGACTTCTTGCCGCTCTTACAGATCGACACTGTGATATGGACTTGAAGTTCCTCTTAGGCCTCTTGGGAAGTACTGCTTTAGCTGCATCAAAACAAGCTGTTGAAAGGCGGTTGTAATTCTCCTTGGCAAGACGGTCCTGAAGTTCATCTTGTAGTAGGCTGAAACGATTTACCACTTCTACGGCATATTTTTCCTGTAGTTGGCTGTCCTGGCTCAATGCTTTGAAGTTCAGGGAGCACAATTTATTTGCACTTCTCTTTGGAACTCGGAGACTTTGTCGTACCCTGGCTGTTACAATTCTATGGTCAGATCCAACTGTCGAAAAGGAGCTGTATGTTTCTACATTGCGAATTGAGTTGCGCCACTTCTTCCTTACTAAGATAAAGTCAATCTGTGCTTTGGTAGAGTCTGGGTACTTGAAAGTCCACAGCTTGCGTTGGGGCTTCCTAAAAGATGTGTTGCTCACAATCAAATTGAATTCATTTATAAAGTTACAAAGATGTGTCCCGTTCCGGTTGGTGAGGTCATGGAAGGAAAACTTAGCGACATCTGATCCTAGTTTGGCATTAAAATCACCGCAGATCAAGACTACGTTGTGTTGAGGAATGCGGCTAAGTGCGTCTGACAAGACTTTGTAGAAGGAGAGTATCTCGTCTTCTTCAGAGCAGTTGGTGGGACTGTAGGTGGAAATTACTGTTGTTGCTGGATTTCCAAGGAAAGTTGCCACTATGATTCTTGGGCTTATTGTGGTGACAGATGACAGACACTTTGTGGCGTGTGTATTCATCAAAAAGCCAACCCCGCCTACTGAAGCTCCAACTGTGTTGCGAGTTGCAGAGGAAGTAATTAGTGTGTAATCGTCTGAGACCTTTCTGACATCATAATTCGAATCATGGACGAAACGATGTTCCTGAATGCATATGACATCAATGTTGAACTCTGATGCTGAATCAGCAAGTTCTCCAAGACAATGTGGTTGGTTCAGCGTTCTTGTGTTAAAGGTGCTGACTTGATAATACGTTTACATTTAACAAATTTAATTGAATGTACAGTGAGGGATATTATAGGACAACACTCTAGCTCTTTGACAGCATGGAGAAGAAGATCAAGTAACTCAGTGAGGAATTTTGTGTGCATATTGTGAATGCTCACAAAGAGGGGAAAGGCTACAGAGTTATTTCGAAACAATTCAAAGTGCAAGAATCCACCATACAAAACATATGAAGAACAAGAAGTTCAACTCAGTAAAAAACATTGAAGGACGCAATCGGAATCCAGCGGTGTCCCCTTCTTTGGCAGGAAAAGTATTGCGTAGTGCCAACAACAATCCACAGACCACCATTAATGCTCTCCTGAACAACCTTGGCAATTCTTGGACCAATTTATCATAGCAGACACGACATTGCATATGAGAGGTCTCCATGGAGGCCGACCAAGAAAGACTCTACTCCTGAAAAGAGAAACTCGTCTTGCATCTTAGCCAACCCCAACACTAAAGACCAAAAGCTTGGATCTTTGTCCAGAAGTGCTCTTGCAAATGTTGGATGAGTTGCTCATTGTCTCTTTTCAGGAGTAGAGTTTTTCTTGGTCGGAGTCCATGGAAAACTCTTGTGTACTATGTCTGCTGGAGTGTCTGCATTAATATCTTGGTCCAAGACTCACCAAGGTTGTGCAGGAGAGCATTGACGGTGATCTGTGGATTGTTGTTGGCCTTTCACCGTACTTTTCTTGTCAAACAAGGGGACTTGGCTTCCGACCGTGTCCTTCAAGGTTTTTCACTGAGTTGAACGTCTTGTTCTTCCTGATTATGCTTTATATGATAGAATCTGGCTTCGAAATAGCTTTGTAGCGTTTCCCCTCTTTGTGAGCATTCACAATGCACAAAAAAGGTCCTCACTGAGTCATTTGATCTTCGCCATGCTGTTCAAAGAGCTAGAGTGTTGTCCTATAATATCCCTCATTGTACATTCAATAGGACACATGTATAATGCATCCACATAGTATGCACACATCATTGATTAATTGCATAACAATATAAAAGCCTATCACACAATATAAAAAATGTTTGGAATGTCAAAAACATGTGTATTGTCACAAAAAGTGGCCTCAATCCTAAGACTTGGTATGGGGTATGAATAATTTTGGACAGGCATAAAAACGCAATTCTTGTTCAATTCTACAATGTTGAGCCCAAATATATTGAGTTGTACTTGCAAAATAATTGTCTTTAGTGTAAAGCGAAAGTTCCACCGCTCCAGCTGGTATAATGTAGATATGTCAAAAACGCAAAAAAACTCATATTTTTCAAGGGGTATGAATAATTGTGGGCTTAACTGTATATAATGACAATGACTCATTGCCGTACTTTTCTAGAAGCAAACTTGTGGTGTAAGATAAAAGTTGATATGTAACAAGTATTCCTGCGGTCAGCTAACAGACGTATCTGCAATGAAATAAACAACACAACTCAAATAACTAACCTACGAAACACATTATTTAATAGAGTTTTGCTGGATACATATCTGAACTGGTTAAGATCAGGATTAATCCAAGTGGCAAGCACTGTCCAACGCCAGGAATAGAGGTCAAGGAAATAAATGTAAAGCATGGCGGTTCGTTTATGATCTGGGACACTGCGGGACAGATAGAGTTCCGTGTAACACATGCGATGTTTATGGGAGCCAGCAGAGGAATAGTTGTCATTGTGTTCGATTGTTCCAACGACGAACAGCGAGAGCAGGTAATATATCTATTTAATTCTAGAATACAATATTTAGGGAGCGTTCATAAATACTGTGTGTGTGTGTGTGTGTGTGGGGGGGGGGGGGGGGGGGGGGGGCGGAACAATTTCTCTTTTGGTACATAAACATTTTTGACCCCTTCCTTTTTTACTGGACATTTATCTGACCTATTGTCAATGTCAAGAAACAGTTAATATAGTCATACACTGTTACATTGAGCATTAAGTATTCCCAATTTTATCAGTAATATATACTGGTACATAATATTCTATTTTACACATTGACACAGCTTGGAGGACAAAGGGGATTTATTGTGAGTTATGACGCACACTTAACCCTTTTACCAATGGCGTGTGAAGATGTTATGTAGTGGGGTTAGGGTCTTCATTCCCCCAAATGAATTCACTGCACGATTATCTGTTCTTGAAACACATGTACGCGTAGCGCAACATATTTTTATATCTTACTATTTACAGGCCAATTTATTTTGTTGAAATGATGAAATTATTGGACATGCACGCGTAGCAGGCAAACATTATAAAGGGTTCAACAAAAGAAAGTATACCACTTTTTTATGTCATTTTGAGTAACATTCAATTTTTTTGACCAAACAGGCTAGATAGGCATTTAGATGAATCTTTTAGGCATAATTTGATACCAAATTTGACCCCTAACAACAAAGATAAACCATGATTAGCACCATTTAAAGAAAATTCGTCACTTGTCAAAAGTCACATTTTCAACGCACGCAAGCCGCGAGAAAATGCTGTGCGTGGCACTTGGAATGGCCGGGAATGAAATGGATATTGATTACACAGTGCAACTGCGTTGGGTTGTGCCTGAGCGAGTGGGCTATTTGATTAAGAACAGGTAACATGTGTTTTTTTCTTCCCGCGTATGTGTATTGAAAATGTGACTTTTGAAAAGTGACTAATTTTCTTTAAATGGTGCTAATCATGGTCTATCTTTGTTGTTAGGGGGCACATTTGGTATCAAATGATGCCTAAAAGATTCATTTAAATGTCTATCTGGCCTGTTTGGTCAAATCAAATTGAATGTTACTCAAAATGATATAAACAAAGTGGTATACTTTCTTTTGTTGAACCCTTTACATTTGTTTTCGATTCCACTGACTGATGTTTCAAAATTTGATGTAAGTAAATAATATCTAAAACTATCTGAGTCGGTGTATTTTCCTCGAATGATAGTCAAAGTTGGGGTAGACGCGGACACTGCCCGCCCTTCACCCGTTTGATCACGCCACTGCCTTTTACCTGGGAACTTGGAATTGGACTCATAACTCGGACCGGAGAGACCAATGGACTTGGCCTTGTGGACCAACACTAGGAGATGGAACTACAGCGTGTATCAAAAAGAACGCTTTTCGTCGAGAGCTGTACGGTTACAGTAAAACATAAATCACTCTGAAACTTAAATATTCTGTTAGGTCTATTTATTGGCTATCAAATAGTCAAAATACAACGATATCGATTATTTATTCGCTGAGATATTAAAGGTATAAGTAGAGAAGTGCAAAACACGTTTTATATCGTTCGTTGTAAAAACTTGGATTTTGCCTGTCCGATTAGTGTTATGGATTAACAGTTTAATAACCATGTAACCTTAATGTCTGGAATGGTTTATCTTAATTTCCTTTGTTTGAGTAAGGTGGTACATAAAATAATTGAACCGTGTAAAACATGGATCGCTTCCAGGGGCATGTTATTGGTTCCAAGATGGAGCCCCCGCTCATAGGTCCCAGGCAGTTCACGACATACTGCAGGAATTATTTCCAAACAGAGTTGTTGGTATTGGACATGCTCGCTCTCCATATCTTACACCGTTATACTTTTTTCTTTTGGGGTTATGTTAAGTCCCAAGTTTTCCAGACACCACAAACTACTATCCAAGATCTTAGGAACCGCATCACAAACGCTAGTCAGGGAATCAGGCGCACTCGGATGACACGTCGAGCAGTGCTTCTCACGCAGGAACGTGCTCGTTGATGCATTTTAAACAAGGACAGCATTTTGAGGGTCGAGCAGCACCGTAATGCCCCATTCACAACAGACTAACAATGACTGCTCCATACAAGACAAATACTACCTTCACTGGTGGACTATTCCATTTGTTTCTCTTTTGAATAATGTGCCATACTGTGACTGTTTTATTTATGACATTAACGAGAGAAAAGAGAGAGGATTTGCAAACAGACTTTGTAATCTGGATTTTTAAGTTGTGTCATTAACTATCAACTAATTTATTGCCAGATGTAATTAATATTAATATGATATTGTAATAGCCAGACATTTGATACCTTTAACATGACATTTTTTTTCTCAGAATGATGAGTTTGATTCCAATTATTTAAGTACAATGAGTTATTAAAGTGTCTTGCTAATATTTATCTGACAAGAAAATCAGGCATACGGGATAAACGATTTAAAACGTATTTTGCACTTGTCTACGTGTATCATTGATATCTCAGCGAATCAATAATCGATGTCGCTGTAATTTTGACTATGTGATAACCAATAAGTAGACCTAACAGAATATATAAATTTCAGAGTGATTTGGGATTTTCCGTAATCGTTGATACACCCTGTACATTTAAAACAATAGTGAATCCTTGCACATATGTCTGATACTTCACTCTCTCCCACACTGTGAACAGGTACGCGCCTTGTTGCCGCACCTGTCCCGGCAGCAATATTATTACCTATGCACAACAATACCTTCGTCGGGGATAATATAACATATTTTGATATTTGATAAAAAAAAGAGTTTTTTGTTAAGATATTTTTTGTTTGTTTATAAAGAGTTAACGTGAATATTAACCCAACAGATATTAACAAGGTATGATGATCTGAGCGATTAGAAGTCAACACTGCAACTCTGAAATGTAAATATTGTAGTAACACAAATGGGCAGGGAGGGGGTAAATGCCAATGAAAATGACATGAGAATAAGAATACTAGTAAATAAAACAAATAAACACTATATTACGACACTCATTAAGTCCAGCTCTTCTGCAGATGGTAGTTTGCAGTCTTCAAATGCATGATGTCGACCTCTTCCTGTAGTTTGTTTTACGCATGTTTAGTGTACATTGTATATCATAATACTATATACAGGGTGACCAAAAAAATGTTAACACTCCGGGCACATAAGATATCTTAAAAGGACAGGAACACTAATTGGTTATTTAGAACGGGAGATATGCTTCAGCAAACATGAGAAAGCAAAATCGGCTTGGTCCAATCCTTTCAGTATGAAAGTAAAGCTTTAAAAATGCACGAAGCAAGAAGCAATATGATTAAGTCACACACACCCCCACACACACATCAGTTAATCTCTTCTTTGTTCTTTTCAACGCATTCTTTCGATTCTTTTCAAGCTTAAAAAACATAAATAAATATATTCCACATAAATTATATAGGTATTTTGTCATGAGTTTAAGTTCTATACTCTTTTACCATGTGCAATGGGTAGCTGTTAGTAAAGCAGTCTTTAAAATTGAAATTGAAACATTTCATGTTCTTTGTTGAAATGGTCCATCCAATTAAATTGCACTGAAATAAAACTAGTACTGCACTGAAATTAACCATAAATCAATTGCACGTAATGAATTCTTCAGGTAAAACAAGAAAAGATTCAATTATATTTATTATTATTATTATTATTATTAATCAGTACTTATATGGCGCTCTACAAAGAACACAGCGCCTTACAACAGGCAAAAAATGATGCAAACACACAAACACTAATACCCGCACCAGATACATTGCGGGGGTATTTGTGTTTGTGCGCTGTGGGAGTACACAATGAGTATAAATATGCATTTTGGGAGTTGGATTTTTTGTTGGTACAGGAGTGCACTACGGGGGTAATTATTTGTACTGTGGGGGTATTTTTTGTATGTACATTGTGGGAGTTGACTAGGATAGATGGCGCCATTCATATAGTCGGGTGGCAAAGTGTATGTTTTAAGATGACAAATAACACACACAAAACAAACAAATCGTTCTGGGGTATATTTGTTGTTGCTTTTAACACACTCACAGTATCCTCATATACCATTTGGAAACTGTTCATTGTGGGGGTACGCCCACAATGCCGAAATACTCCCACAATGTCAAATCATACTCATATCTACACCCACAATGTACCTCTTATAAGTACACAAACACCTAACATTTATGCAAATGGGTTTTAAACAAACGTTTGAAAACAGGCACAGACACCGCCTCCCTCAACTGAATTGGCAACTCATTCCAGAGCCGTGGAGCGGCAACAACAAACGAATGATCACCAGCTCTCTTTCTTGAGCGCGGAACCGAGAGCCTTGTGGTATCAGACGAGGAGCGAAGTCTGGGCCTATTCTCAACCATTAATGTGTCGCTAAACAAGGTAATAAGATCACACAGATAAGGTGGAGCGACATTCATCATACATTTGTACACATACAACATTATTTTGAAACATCTACGGTCCTTGATTTGGAGCCAATGTAAGGAATGCAAGAGATCAGCACGCAAAAACCAGCCGGGCTGCCTTATTCTGGAGACGTTGCAGCCGTTTGAGGTCAGCTTCACGAGCCCCAAACAAAAGTGAATTGGCATAGTCTAATCGGGACAGGAGAAGTGCTCTAACGGCATGATGACAAGCTTCTTGGGTGATGAAACGGCGTATCCGCCACAAATTACGAATTTGAAAATTAACAGTTTTACACAAATTACTAATGTGGATGGACATATTCATTGAACCATCAAATATAACACCAAGGTTTTTTACAGAGATGGAAGGCTTGATTGATGTACCGTCAAGCTTCAGTTGAATATGAGACACTGACCTCGAAACTCTAGGGCTAGCAACAACAAAAAACTCAGTTTTATCTTGATTCAATTGCAGTTTGTTTTGCAACATCCACACCTTTATGTCAGAAATGCACTTGGTAATACTCTCCACAGCCCGCTCACAATCACCGGGTATCTTATGATCGAAGGCAGCATATAATTGGATATCATCCGCGTAACGATGGTAACAGATATTATGACGGCGGATGATATCGCCTACCGGAGATGTATACAAGATAAAACCTTGGGGACCAATGATCGAACCTTGAGGCAGAGAATAAGTGAGGACGTGTTCATCAGACAAAGCATTCTTTGGAAACACTGATGGTACGGTTTTCAAAGTAGGATCGGAACCAGGATTATTCAATAATCGATACATTCTAACTTATGATTAAATGTTGCAATGGTATTGTTACTTTTATATTACTGCAGAAAAATGTTTTTGGCATTCTTACAAGTTCGTAATCATAGTTGTAATTAATGCAAATTGGACCACGCCGATTTTGCTTCCTCATGTTTGCTGAAGCATATCTCCCGTTCTAACATTTTTTTGGGTCACCCTGTACAGTCTGAAGTCTGAAGATTGCCACCGCCCTGTGTGGTTGGTGTGCATGAAACTGCCAGTTACTATGTATAAATAATTCTAAATTTACTACTTGTTTTCAACACAATACTATATACATATCTTTAATTACACATAATTTCATCATGTTTACTTTGTATACCATTACATTCATTGCTTACATTACAGACGTGGTAGTGGAGTAGCGGTAATACACACAAACAATAACCAGAAGTACCAGCTCCCAGTTTAAAATCTCTCTTTTGAAAATCTTTGTTGTGATTTGACATTTCCAGGAACATGTTCTTCTTTCAAATTGATAGTGATATACAGACCAACCTACAGCAAGAAACATCGCTTCACTGTGTATTTCTTCAAGAATTTTTGGACTTTCGCAGTACACTGTTATCTACTTCAAAGAATAAACTCCTATAATCGTTGGTGATTTTAACTTTGATTTAGCACTGACTTCCTTCAAATCGCTTCCTCCAACATTAAGGCGTCTACTAGTGCTCGTAATCTAGGAGTTATATTTGATAACATGCTGTCGTTGGACGACAACATCAAAAATGTGTTCAAAGCTACATATTTCTAAATAAGGAACATTAATACAATTCGCAAAGTGCTTGATGATGATACTGCTTCTACACTTGTTCACGCCTTAGTCACATCACGTCTTAACATTATTATATGGGATCACTGAACGACAACTCAATAAACTTCAACGAGTTTACTACAAGGACTAGAACATTTGATCACATTTCACCTGATTTACAGTGTCTGCATCGGTTCCCTATTCGGTATCGCATACATTTCAAACTCTTTCTCCTCACCTGGAAAGCCCTACATCTCATGGCACCTTCGTATATCAGGGATCTTCTCAATCCGCATACTATTAAATTACGTCACATCAGGATAAACACTTTCTCTCAGCTCCTCGGACATATTCTTGATAATGGCGTCCGGGCCTTCTATGCTTGTGCTACTAAACTGTGGAACTCACTTCCTTCATATCTTTGATTTTGCGATTCACTTGATGGTATCAAACATACTTTAAAAACTCATCTGTTTAAGAGTGCTTATGATTTGACTGATTGACTTCTATGTAACTGTTTTATATTTTAATTGTTTGTTTATAATGACTCGGAATAGGTTGTCTAGATAGATGGCGCATTATAAATGCATTATAACTTCGTCCATTTTCTCAAGTTCAACTCTTTTTGCAATAGGAATATCAAATGTTGATGTTTACCGTATTTTAATTTGCTAATACATAGCTTTCCAAGTATTATTAGCTTTAATTTATGAACTGGTTCTCTTTTCCGTTGCATTTATAATACCCGAAGATTACATCGGTGACAACTATATTAATTCTTTGTCTCTTTTTTTCCAATTTTCAAATAATCTCATCACATACTTTACATTTACTTATATCTGCCTTTCCCATTTTGATAACTGAATATTCGTAGGGTTTATATTACATAAACTTTCCAATTTAAGGTTATATGAAGTGGGGAATTTTTCTATATAGTATTCCATACAAATGTATAGACAATTTCCTTTCCCAGAAAGCTTGGCAAATTGGTTTGACAGAAATATTAGAAGATAAACTGCAATGAACTACTTTTGATGTATATCGATTAAATGGGTAAAAATGTAGCTTGTATTTTATACCATTTGCAGTCTTCATTTGCACTTAAATGTTTCAATCCTCTCCAGTCTTTTGGAATGGAAGCCATTAAAAGCGTGTAGTTTACCATGGTCTCACATCACAGGTCACTATCCACTCGTCAGCCCAATATTTCATTTGTACATGTATAATATAGTTAACCAAAAACAATATAACACAATTAAACAATCGGTAACCCTTTTTATTTGCATGTTAAAGATACTCTATTGGCTGAAATTCCTCAAGTCGGGGAACAACCCATCTGAGCGACATCAGCAAACCGTCCTTTTGGTCGGTACACATCTTGATCGTTGTGATGACCTTCGAAACTGTACGTGCTAGTATATAATAATAATAATAATAATAAAACGGTGCTTCTAAAGCGCCTCCCACCGAAGTCTCAAAGCACTTAACAGATAACATAACAACACTGAAATTACATTACAATATAAGAATGATACAATATGTGTATGAACATGCAAAAAACATTGTAAACAGGGTAATCAATCATCAAAAGCAATTGTGAATAAGTATGTCTTAAGAGACGATTTGAAATGGCTAAGAGTTTTACAGTTCTTGATGTGAAGCGGAAGTTGATTCCAAAGTTCAGCTGAAGCATAACGAAATGAACGATGACCATAGGTTAAAGTTGACACAGAGGCACTGATAAGTTGTTGTTTTGAAGCCGATCGTAAATTTCGAGATGGTTCGTATTCATGTATGAGTTCTTGAAGATAAACCGGTGCCAAATTATGGATGCATTTGTATGTTAAAACAATGATTTTGTACATAATACGGTATGATACCGGCAACCAATGAAGCTTCTGAAGTACTGGTGTAATGTGATGAATACCAAGGTGATCATAATAACGAGTGCGTGTAACAAGCCTCGCAGCAGAGTTTTGTATTCTCTGTAATTTTGCAATGTGTGAGTTCGGAAGACCATAAAGGAGGCTGTTACATTGATCAAGGCGACTCGTGATAAAAGCATGAATAAGTATTTCCGTAGATTTTTGATTGAGAAAATTCCGAATACGACTTATAAATAAAAGAAGTTACACCTACTCACTAGCAGGGTAGGCATTTTACGATATAATATCATCTCTATTACACTTTATGAAAAGGAGCACATGCTGCATATTAGCGACTGTCGTGAACACTATTGCTGAAATCGCTCACGAATATTCATCAGAATTGGCAAACGTCAAATATCCTCCTGGAAACTACACTTCAAACACCTCATGAAAATGTGTGACTTAAATATAGCTTTAAACACCATTTCTTGTTTACATGGGAGGGGAGTAACAAATCAAAATGCGTTGTTCTAATAGAATAACAGCATGACATCATTGCACGGTTAGTGTGACACTGAAACGCGTGCCGCAGCTGTGCCTTGTGGGCAAAATAACTTTATTTGTGTCACATCAAATGCAATAACCTGTGTCCATAATGTGTCAAACTTTAACTTGAGTATGAAAACAAGATGACTTCTAATATTGCAGACTTTTTACTAAAGCCGTACAACACCTAATTTTGACAATCTTATCACATGTCTGTTTATAGCAAAAGAAATAGCTCAGAAAAACCTGCAATTCTTCAGAGATCTGTTTAAGAATTACCTGAATATACACGACGAGGTTATTATGGTTGATAGTCGTCGTTCTCAATCAAGTATGCTGAAGATGCTGAAAGAAACGTTGTATAAACTTGCAGAACCACTACGTGTAAGTAGTTTACGAACATATTAGTTGATGGCACACGGACGATGTTGGTCTTTCAAAAAAAAGGTAACATGTAATAAATTGAAATGTAGACGTTCAATCATCAATTGCATTGTAAAAGGTACAATACAGGGTGGTTCAATAAAACGTTGACAGTTTTTTGATGCCATTTTTTAAACAATTCTGTTCATTTAAAAACAATATTTTTCAATATTCATCAACTATATGATCTCGACCATCTATGCTGAAAATATCGTTACAAATAACCTAACGATTGCAAAATAACAGCTATTTGAACAAAGTCTGTCCCATTTCACTCTGTCCACGGGTACTGATTTCCCGACGTTACATTGAATACTGAATGATGAATTGCATGCAATTAATCTAGATCCCGCCAGTGACAAACCAGTGTAATTGTTAACATCTTAACTATCTATTCCGGTGTGAAATCAATACGTAATAATAATACCACGAGTGACCCTAATTAGAATTATTGATTTTCCTAGATTTGAAGTGTAACTGTCTATGGTCTATGCCTTAAAAGTGACGATGCCATTTAATGTTATCTTGCTGGTCATTTCCCGTAGACTTACCCGTGGACAAAGACATTTTGGACAGATTCTCTTCAAATAGGTATCATTTTGCCGCCATAGCATTATTAACATTGAGATTTTCAGCATAGATGGCCAAGATTATATTTTTGAGGAATATGTATAATAAATTAAACCAAATCCCACAGTTTCGAAAAATATGGCTTTGAAAAACTGTCAACGTTTTATTGAACCGCACTGGTTGTAACGTCGCGAAATCGGTACCCGTGTACAGAGTGAAATGGGACAGATTTTGTTCAAATAGCTGTTATTTTGCAACCGTAAGGTTATTTGTAACGATATTTGCAGCATAGATGGTCACGATCATATTGTTGATGAATATTGAAAAATATTTTTTTTAAATCTATATCTACAGAATTAAAAAAAAATGGCTTCAAAAAACTGTCAAGGTTTTATTGAACCACCCTGTACATTGACTTCGACAAGAAATGTGTATTTATAATTTTAATTTTCGTTATTGTGTTGTGTTCATTTACGGGACGTGTCCAATAGTATAAAGTAGTCGCAAAACTACATGGCCATTTTTGTTAATTTAAAGGTGACAACATCAATGGCTACTTCGGATGAATGGATCACACCGCCAACGAGTTTCATCATGTTCAGGGGTGAAACATGTTCCTTCTAAAAATATCTGAACACACTTATTTATTATTTGATTATATAAAAAGGAAACACGATCATATATTTTGCTTTGTGCTCTCTCATAAGCCTTCATCCATTATTTTAAACAAACGATTTAATGATCAAAAACTGGGGAAATTGGTAAAATCATTGTATACGCCAATTGTTAAAAATATAAACCCCAACTAAATTGCTTTTGGTTACCAATAATTTTCGTTATTTTACAGTATAAAACACAATGTCACTGAACTGAAGTTGAATATGATTGAAATGTTGATCAAATATCACATTGTGTGTAATCGCTCAGTTGTACAATTGTGTTGAATAGAAGATTTTACATATTTGATTTGTTTGTTACAAATTTGATATCTCTCCGTTTGCCCCAACCACATACTACAAAAAAGGACAACATTGAAAGCGAAGATAGAGTATTGTCTATAGTATTCAATAGGTGTTGAATTAAAATTTAATTATACCTCAATATAGTTTAGAGTATTGAAATTTATTTGACTTAGTGTCGGGTACTCCGATTCATGTTTTTCAAATTTAGTTTCAAATTTAATTTAAAGACAAACAAGTTAAGAGCAAATACAAACTGTGTGTATTTTTATACGTCTTTAGGGTGAACAAATTCCAAAAATATGCGACGAAATTGGCAAATGCAAGCAGGATTGGTGTAAAAGTGAGAATAACATCATGTACCTAGCGGATTTTATGAAGAAGGTTCGATCTGAAATTGACAAGCTGGCTAGCGATGATTTGTTGAAGACAGCTTTGTGGTATATGCATCACGCGGGAGAGGTAGGTTGTCAACATGAATTATGAATTCATTTAAATTACACGATCGAATTGCATTTAAAAGCTAAATCATTGGTTGGGCTTATCTACTACTAAACCATTGCGGGTATAGGGTATAGGGGGCGTTGAATCCGCAAACAAAGTGTTATCATAAGTGCTACTGCTATCAACTTACAATTGAACTTAAATTGTGTATTTTCATAACGTTTTGATAGTACTGTGGGTACAATTATCATGACAAATTGACAATCGTATATTTGGATAGATTTTAGTGATCAATCAGCAGAAAGCTGTATGACAATAAGTTTGAGTTTACAAACGGACGAGTTAAATCTGTAGAGATTAACACCATAGTCATCCAGAGCCGCTTCCCCTGCATGTGCCTCACATAATATTTATTTGATAAGCACAGACAATGACAGTTGTAACAGCCAGCTTGTAAGCACTATCAGCTTGTGCTGCCCTCCACGACTTGGGACGGCACGCGGCGTTGTGGGTTTAGGCGTTTGGTTTAAGCGTTTGGCTCGGGGCTCTCTATACTCTGTTTCCCTTCTTCTGGACAGTGAGGTCACTAACAGGCGCAACATTTACATATCGTCAGCTTAATACAATAATTGCCTAAGTCATATTTACTACTTTTGAGAAATTTCAAAAAGAAGTATCTAGTTTCGTCAGCTTAACAAAATAATTGCCTACATCATTTTTTCATAACTTAGCTAATTCTTCTATCAATACAATAGCCTCATTTGTTGTGATGGTTTTACTGGAGCGTTCTGGCCTACAGCTGTCCATGTTGGAAGTTATAAAAAGTACCGAAGTCACACTGGTTGACTAAGAGAATACAATTAATCTGCTTAAGTCACATGTCTGACTTAGGCAATTATCCTTTTGATTTAGTAGCACGCTTTACAGTTGAATAATGATTAAAGCACTTTAACAGGAGGTACCTCTAATGGTAGAGAGCTCAAATTGGTAAAATCAATTACTTAGGCAATTATTTTATTAAGCTGACGATATGTGTCTTTCACCTACATGTATGTAACCTCGCTGCTTCCACCTTTCTACGCGTGAGTATACAAGAGCGCTTAGAGTAGGCACACGAGTTTATGCACGTGATTAGTGAATGACGTAGTTACGTCACTGTTCCGTGATATTATTATTTAATCTTTCTTTATTGAGGGTAAACAGCTTCAGTGTCAAGCACTGCTTTCCAAGCAGGCCCTCATTTCACAGAGAAAAATACATAATTATTTACAATATATATACATGGAATATAACAACTATTTACATAAATATATACAGAACCATCAGATAAATTCAGCAAGGAAATGCAGAATTGTAATATACTTTAGAACACAAAATTTAAATTCCATGGATCTTTGTTTTAAATTGTTGCACTGACATATTCTCAAGTTCGGTTCTGATTGTTGATGGCAAGTTGTTCCAGGCATATGCTGCCCTAACATGAAACGTTCGCATACCTGAGTTCGACTTAAATTTCGGTACAACCAAAGTATTACTTGTGTAATGAGACAAACAGGCTGTAGCTACAATTTAAATGAAAATCTTAGAGTCAGGCCATTGCTATTATTCATAAACATGTGTTAATTGTCGGGTTTGAATAAATCCTGTTCAGTACCTTTTTGTACAGTCATTTTGTTAAATAAATTCTCAAGACACAGCGAATGAGTTGCATGGTTGAGTAGAAAACACACAATTTTTACCCCAAAATGTCATGTTTTACAAGTACGTTTCTATTCGTTTAAAGCCAAAACGACAAATAATATATAATTCAGAGTGCCTTTGTTCGTAAGGCAAAGGTCAAATACTATATTTTAGGCACATTAAGGGTCTCTTAAGGGGGGACTTAAGGAAGTTTTTGATTTGATTTTTTGAATTTTGCGAGTGCTGTAATTATTGAACTATTAATCTAATGTATATAAAAGTAGACATTTTTGGAAAGGAAATGGATCAGAGAATCCAAATTTAGCGTCAATTTTGACCAAAAATGTAGATTTTTTGAGAAAATCACAAAATTCACTTTTTTGACCCAATTTATTTTGAACAAAGCTAACAAAAATAACTTTGAGTAAAAAATGGCCAAATAACTTGATAATGATGCTAATACACTAATAAAGGGACGATTCTTTTTTAAAAACCTTATCTAATATTTTGGGAAATTTTGACCAAAAAGTGCCAAAAAACGTGAAAAAATATATATATATATTTTTGTACACTTTTTTGTCAAAATTTCAAAAAATATTGGATTAGGTTTAAAAAAAAAAATCCTCCCTTCATTAGTGTCTTTACATCATCACCAAGTGATTTGGGCATTTTTAACTCAAAATTATGTTTGTTAGCTTTGTTGAAAAAATTGGGTCAAAAAAGTGATTTTTTTGTGATTTTCTCAAAAAATCAACATTTTTGGTCAAAAATAATGCCATAAATGGATTCTCTGACCAAAATCCCGTCCAAAAATGTATACTTTTATATGCATTTGATTAATAGTTCAATAATTACAGCACTCACAAAATTCCAAAAAAAAACTTCCTTGAGTCCCCCCTTATGATTTTTTTAATAGTTTGTCATAATAATCTGATTATTGGTATACAGGGTGAGTCAAAATAGTCAGGTCCCGATTTCACAGATTTTTTAAACCAGTTAAAATTCAAAAATGAATATATTTAATGACTTGCCTTGCAAGGCGGCATTACTAGCTATAACCTAAATTTAATTTCATTCAAATTGGTTATTCGAAACGGGAGATATGATATTTTTTCTAAATTCTGTGAAATAAAATCTGTTCCAACTTATCTAAAGGATTCCTATGAGTGTAACGCTTATACACCTATCAGTTGTAAGACGCACTATACGACCCCCGGGAGTGGTGCGTCACTTTACCGAGGTGCGTCAACTTTTCATGTACCATGACACACCCTGTGTCAAAAAAACGACGGACCATTGCCATCCAAATACGCACCCTCAGTCAATTTTTGGACGTACCATTGGTGGATTCTGACGGACCATGACGACGCACCCCGTCGTCAGATATCGTTGACTAAACTGGATAAAACACGATGACTACTGAAAATTAAACTACTTTTGATTCACGGGGGATCTGCCCTTACTCGATGTTGTTAACCCTGACCCTCGAATATATAGACCCCGGACCGGGACCGGGATGGACGGAACCAAGAGGAGAATTTGTATATGCTCAATAATGTCTGAAACAATTTCGAGAACATTTCCCATTCTGCTTCGACCCCGGCTTCGACCCGTTCAGTGGCGTAACCATGAGGTGGGGGTGGGGGGGGGGGGGGGGGGGGGGGCATCCTTCATCCCTTGTTATACATGTAGGCTTGCACCTATATATAAATGGGTCTATTTTCCAGATAATTTGCGAACGGGGTCTATAAATGAAGCAAAATCCTTAGAAATGGGTACCGTTTTTCCACAAATTACCCTTAGAAATGGGTATGTTTTGCATTTGAATCTCCTGCCGCACATACCCGACCAAATCTAATTCCGGGGGCCTGTCCTTCTACCTCTGTGTTGTTAGATTGTTCTGCGCTTGTGCGGAAGAGCGCAATGCTGATCCCCTATCTTTTACGTGACACTACTCTAAAAATGAAAGGTTCTCGGTCTACTGTCGTTTCCTTGTTTTTTTCGTTTGCTAAACTCTTGTATTGCAATTGGCGATGATCGAGTGATTTCAGGCATTGTAGATAATAAAATATCAGAGCGATGTTTGCGTTATTAAAATAGAGCCTGGTTGGCACAAGCCCCTGGGAAGGGGGGGGGGGGGGGGGGGTGCTGAGGTGCTGCAGCACCCCCATGGTCTTTTCCCTAAGATTTTAAGATTTTTGAAAAAATATACATTGTCAGTCCAATAATAAGTTAAGGGGTGCGCAGCACCCCCTAAGATTTTAAGATTTTGGTATTACATACACACTTAACAATTCAATATGACCAAAGTCATATATTCCTCACCTCTGACAGTGAGACGGTGTGTTATGGGGTGATCCTATATTAAGATTTTTGAAAAAATATACAGTGCCAATGTCAGTCTAATAATAAGTTAAGACTAAGAGGTGCGCACCCCCTAAGATTTTAAGATTTTGGTTTTACATACACTACATAACAATTAAGTATGACCAAAGTCAAGTATTTATCACTTCTGACAGTGAGACGGTGTGTAGGGAGGGGGGGGGGGGGGGGGGTGTAATTCGTACATGCTCCTATGGACCCTTTCCCCTAATAAAACAATTTTCCTAAAAAAAGAAAAAAAGACAACACAAATTTGTTAAAATGTTCGATCATGATATAAGTATTACGGACCAAACCAGTGGCGTATCCAGGGGGGCGCCAGCATGCCATGCCCCCCTCCCCCTCATTGAAAAAAAGAGTTTAAAAAAGGAGGAAGAGGAGAAGGAGGAAGAGGAGAAGAAGGAGGAAGAGGAGAAGAAGGGGGAAGAGCAGGAGGTAGGGGGAGGAGAAAGGGTAGGGACATATGCGGCGCAAATGGGGGGGGGGGGGGGGGGGGGTTACGGGGTCATGTCCCCATAATTTTAATGTGAGGGACGTTAAAAACGTTATACTAGACCTTTTTAGTGTTAAAAATGCCAATTTTTAACATAAGTGGTGTTGAAAATTTTAAATGTTTACAAATTTACTTCAGAATTCAAGATGAACATTAGAAATTGTCATTATTGTTGTTTCTACTAACAAAAACACAGCAAAACTTGATTAAAACAATATCATCGCTATTTATTGAAAAACGCCCTCTATGCAAATATGGATCGCGTTATGTATCACGCGTACTGCAGGGGGATACTGTCGGACGTAAAATGCTCGTCCCGGCTGTACGAGCATTTTTGAATCGACGTTTTCTTGTACAAAGAGGGCTTATTTGTCTTAATCCTTATAGGTGTAAGTTCATACATGTAATACAATTATAAAAATATACCAATCCCAGTTTTTATCATAATTGAGGGCGCAGCCTCCAACACATCTCTTAGTGTCCCTTTAACAAGAGGGCTTCAGGAACGTTTTTTCTGGACCATTTTAGTACAAAAACTGGGGTGTTTTTTTGCTCGATTCGCGCTTACTTTTTAAACAGGTTTAAACATTATTATGAGTCTCAAAACACACCAAATATTCTAAATAATATGTGGAGACGTTAAAAACGTCATACTGGACCATTTATAGTGTTAGAAATATCAATTTTTGTGTACATCGCGCGCATTAGTTTGAATGTTTCATTACTCAAGCTTAACAATATTATGGCATTGCAGGATAGTTTTCCATGACCATTTTAGTTCAAAAACTGAAAAATTTTGCGCGCTCTGCTCGCATATTTTCTACATGATTTAACATTATAATGGCCCTTGAACCCATGCAAAATATTATGTTGGTGACGTTAAAAACGTCATACTAGACCAATTTAAGTTTAAAAATGTCGATTTTGGCGAACATTAGTTGCAATATGTTTCAAGCTTGATAAGATGGCTTCAGTACAGTTTTCCATGACCAATTTAGTTCAAAAAGTCCAAATTTTTCGCGATACGCGCAAATATTTTCTGCAGGTTTTAACATTATATTGGTCCTCAAACCAACCAAATATTCGAAATACAGGGTGAGTCAAAAAGACTGCAATAGTGGAAAGAAGCCATTTTGTTTTCAAAACCAAAATGAATTTTTAAAACTTTTTAAACGTTGCAAGAATGCTGTATTTAATCCTAACTTTGTGTGAAAAAATGAAGTCGATCGCATTTTTCATTCGTATTTGGTGACCCTCTTTGCTGCACAACCATATTTACCTGTTTGTCCACGAGCACAGTGATTTTCATTTGAAATGGCACACATTGCATTTTCATATTTGAATATCCCGCCAACAAAAAAATGGAAAAAATGGGTACGATTATAATTGATTATGCTAACTTACATGTAAACAAGAAAGGATGCATCAAATTCCAATAACATCACAAATGAACTCAAGTTTCCAAATTTGAATGAGAGACACATTTTGCGATCTGATGCATATTTTGGGTATCTCGTGGACAAACGTGTAAAATGGGTGCACTGGTCAAAAGGTTCACCAAAGGCAAACGGAAAATGCGATCGACTTCATTTTTTCACACAAAGTTAGTACTAAATACATGATTCTTGCAACGTTTAAAAAGTTTTAAAATTCATTTTGGCTTTGAAAACAAAATGGCTTCTTTCCACTATTGCAGTCTTTTTGACTCACCCTGTATGTGGGGGACGTTAAAAAAGCATCATACTGGACCAAAGTTTTAATACAAAAACAACACCAAAAATTTATTTAATTATTTAAGCTTAACAAGGTGTCTTCAAGACATTTTTCCATGACCATTTTAGTTAAAACTCAAAAAATATGCGCGCTCCACGCGCATATTTTCTACAGGTTTTAACATTATAATGGCCCTCAAAGTTTCTCGATATTATGTGGGGGACGTTAAAAACATCATACTGGACCATTTAAGTGTTAGCAATGCCAATTTTTGCGCGCTTTGCGCGTATTTCATTATATTTCTCATTTTTTTATTATATATGCATTGACAGCTCCCGTGGAAAATCCATTTTTACACATACTCGCTAAAAATAGCAATATCTCAAAAAATATTAATGTAATATCTTCCCTATTTTCACCAATAATGCTCAACGATATATGCTTTAATAATATGCAAACCAAATTACTAAAATATTTTATCATCTAGGAGAAAATGGTCTCCAAAGTTGGGTATAGTTTTTTTGGACCACCCTGTATTATAATATATTTAAATACTTTGCATGCAATATCGTTTAATATATCAGATATTCAACAAAAAACATTATATTTTGGTATAAATTGCAACAGTTATACAGTGTGTTGTGTTGTATGAATAACTAATATTACAGTAGTATTTACATCCACCACCAAACTTGGAACACTTTGGATTACGCGTCTTTTTGTAAATATGTTGTAAATCTGGCGTGGAATATGATATTGTCGTGAAAACATCACCAGGTATGAAGAAGTATGTCTACTCTCATAAACAATGAAAATAATTACCATTTACAGAAGTATTTTTCTTGATTTTTTGAAAACGAGGCCTGACTTTTTTTTGACTCACCCTGTATATTAGATTCATTTATTCATATAAAGGATTAAAAGCAATTAAGCTTATGAAACTTGTTAACACAAATATAATGTTAACTTTGTTAATACATACGTTAGGGCGAAGAATATAATGCGATTTATTCCGTTCTTTGTTCGTTAGGTCGAAATCTATTGCTTCAAATGACGTTAATGCGACATTATTTTGAAAACTATTAAAATCACTATTAAAATCATAATAAAAATGTTAATTCCCATGGTATTGCAATACAAATAAGAAAAAAAAGAAGGATAATATTAACGTATTGGTAATCGCGCGGTAAAAGAGGATTTTTAATCGACAGAAATGCACTTTTGGCAATAGGAATACAATTTAAGGTTCATTTTGAAACGAAGGTACTCTACATGGATGTCAAAAAAAGATGTGATATTGAAGAAAAACATCATATAGTTTGATAGCAATCCATCAAATAATAGGAATAATAAGGCAACTAATATGTAACTATTTTAACTCCATTGCGTTAAAGTAAATAAGGTATTGCTGCCAATGAAATATTAACAACAAATAAAAAGACAATTTCCTCTTCCTTTTCATGACGCGCATTAATAATAAAGTCATTAGTATCACCTACATGTCCGATCATATTAATCGTAAGCTAAGGGGCGATGTCCATTCTCTCAAAGTGATTTTATATCGTTTTTACACCAATTTTAAAACGATTTTAAAACGATATTTTTTTCTATTGTTAAAAGCATAAAAAGATCGGTGATTAACACCCCGCTGGAGCCGCTTCTCTACTTATCTGGCGTTAACAATAGAATTATTGTAGTACTGTCGATGGCTCAATTAGTGAAGCAGACAGATGAAAGCGCGAGGAAGGGTGTGTAATATTCTTTAAGAAATACTAAAGCTGACCAGCTTTCATCCGACCCCCGTTCTGACGTAAAGAGCGACCCATTTGCCAGATTGTACACCTATCGGGTTTCTAGTACAAGTGCCAGGTGTTATCATGGCAGGTGATAGAGGAGGAGGCTAATCGCGACACTACTCAAACCCCGACTCAAACGAGATATGTTTGTAGCCGCCTATTCATTGCTAGGCTTATCGTAATCCACTCGTTAACGTCATAAGAATAATCCTCATTGAAGTGGCCTTTAAAGACTATTGTTCAGCCGTGGATGATTTTTGAGTAAGCAGTACATGCATGGATAATGTTATGGTCGTGTTTTTTAACCTGGGCTACATTTGTGTTACATGAGTCCATTTCATAAAATATACCTCCTTTCGCAGTTTCAGTAGAATATATCAACATGTTTACATCTAAAGTGTATGAAACCATATATATTTGGAAAGCTTATAATCTAAGGATTAAAAATATGGTGACTCAAAATCAAATATACAGGGTGACAAACATTATACAGGGTCTAACAATTAAAATGATAATTTTCTTATTTTTCCTCCATTGTATAAAAAATGCAGGACCTATTCAAAGGCTAGAAATGTTTTTGCTGTAATTGAGTAAATTACCCATCCAGTCATATACAAAATTAATTTTTCAGCTTATTAGGAAATATATATACAGGGTGGTCAAAATGCGAAATTTTAGATAATGAAAAAGATAACTAAATTATGCAAATACAAATTAGAGCTCATTGCTTTTACACTAAAATCAAAACCTTGATATCTCTTTCCAATTTTCCTGCAAGGAAAATTTTGAAACATTGACAAAAACGGCTTTGTGACTATGTGCACATGGTTCATTCTACATCGTTAATCAGATTTGAAAATTGGTTAATTAGCTTAATTGACACTTTAAGTAAATGATGTAAAGCATTGTTGCATCATTTAGAACTAAACTGACATAATACTAAGAATTAGAATGCTCTATTACAGGAAAACGGTCCATTTTCACCCATTATTAGACAATTATCTCCTCCTCCTCCTCCTCCACTTCCTCCTCCTCCACTTCCTCAACCACCCTGACTAATTATGCTTTAACGAGATGTATTAATTTAATCAAAGGTGATGGATTTTTTCTCTCTTCAGATTATTAAAGGGGATTAAATTGCCGTTAAAATAAGTCCAAACACAAGTCAATCGCGTAGAGGATTACACAAATACAATAGCCTAAGTACAAACAAATGATTAGAATGTAACAAAACCACCTTTTATGGGTGCCGAGGTAAAAAAAAGTGACCATATCATTGAATACTAAACAACATGGGAGCCATTAAACATACAACGTGTTATTGTTTTCTGGTTTAGGCATAATGTGTGAACTCCTTGGTGTAATCAAGTAGCATTATGAATCTTACTCCCCTAAATAGTGTCATTTTTCTGCGATTTTAGACTATTTAAGAATGTTGCATACACTCTGAACGTGACCTAATAAATAATAAATATGAAGAAATGAAGTAATTAATGTAAATAAATAATATATAAATTAATAATTATATCAATCAAATATACTGTATTTAGGCCTATTTATAATTAATTGATTGATAACTAATTAAATAAACATCAACAATTAAGAAAGTAAATACAAAATAAATAAATAAATAACGTTAAAATGATGTCAATATAAATGAAAAGCCCGAACGGACGTAAAATGAGAGAACAATAATAAATATTATATTTAGGCCTACTTATAACCCTAACCGACCTCTACCCAGACTCGACAGCTCTACGTATAGAGCACAAGGAATATAAACCGCCACAAAGATTCGAACGTACGGCCTGCTGATTGAGAGTCCTAATCTTTACCAACTGAGCTATTTCGATTTTCCTGAAATCCTCCGCGCTTTATACCCAAATATAGTTCTCATTCAACTATCCCCTAAATACACACGGATTTTTCAACACGGTGTTGTTGTCTGTAAAATGAGTCTATGATTTATTAGATTTAATTGTAACGAATAACAAATCCCGTACTTTTGCAAAACGATTCTAAGTTATTTTCGTTCAGCCTATGGTCACGCGTTATGAACTCGCCTCCCAATTAGGGTGGTGCCGTTACATTTTTTAGTTTTATGCTGTCATTTTCCTCACATATTTTCAAAACCACAAAAGCTATCTCAACAAATTTAGTATCATTTTAAAGCCCTAATAACAAGCTATCTGCCTGCAAAATGGCATTGGTATAGCTAATACAAAAGGGGTTCCGCCTGTACAAACTCAATGGGGATAATCCAATAATGGCGATAATCTTTGTTCTTTTTACAATAACTAGTCATCCCATAATGTTACAAACACCATTCTGGTCCCATTTTAAAGGATATTGAGTAGTCTTTAAGTATGTGGTTCAACAGACTTGTCAACTATTTGTAACAACTAATTAATTATGGATAAGACCATGATCATCAGCTTTCTTCCTATTCGCTACACAGTCAACATGAACAATCAGCCTCAATTTACCGGATTTATACAAATTACTATAACAGAAAAAGTTTTCAACCTATGATAGCAAAAGTATACATTTTTGGAAAGCTTGTAACTAGAGGAATTCAGAAATACAGTTTATATCAGGGAAAGGTTCATCCTTAAACAAATATTTCTGAAAATTCTAAAAATATATAAAATAAAAATTGGAGATATTCACTAGCCGGTATAATTACCGTACCGACGTAGTAACTTTGACAATTATATATCATCTAATGGGTAATTTCATGAGGAATTCAAATATGTAAAGTAAATAATGATAGGGGTAGGTATACAAAATATATGGATCTCAAATTAAAAATTAAAAAACTCTGATATTTTCCCGAACATACCATTTTAGTTCTTGGTCGTACTATAATGGCATATTTGGTTTCCTCATGCAATTTCCCTTCAGAAAATGTATACTTTTACTACCTCATGGGGGTATACAGGACGATAACATGAGACATTTGGCCAAACACGGTAGGGATCACAAACGTGATGACAAGAGGAAACTGAATAAATTGTATTGTATAACCCCGTCGCTCAATCACTTACCACTGATTCAAATTGCCGTTTATCAGCAAGTATCGGTTGTCTAGTGGTTAAGACGCCGGTCTAGTAATCAGGAGACTGGGGTACAAATCCCCGCCGGTGAATGTCCTTGCTTATTTTTCGTTGGGACATTCGCCGGTGGTTGTTAATATTTGTTTGTTATATTGTCTATTGTAAACACTGTGGGTTGGTAAACTGCTTTATATTATATTATATATATGATATAAAACATTATTATATGATTTATTTATTCAGTTTCCTCTTGTCATCATGTTTGTGATCCCTACCGTGTTTGGCCAAATGTCTCATGTTATCGTGCTGTGTGTATTGTATAACCCCGTCGCTCAATCACTTACCACTGATTCAAATTGCCATTTATCAGCAAGTATAGGTTGGCTAGTGGTTAAGACGCACTGTTGTCTGAAGAAGTGTCTCAAGCGCAATCACTACTTAACAGAGTGGAGACTTCGGTGGGTAAAGTTGGGCTCAAAATAAACGCTGCAAAAACAAAGTACATGTACATGTCCTTCAACCAGAAGCAAGTACCTGTAATCACCAAAAGCGAAGGTATGCGCCTTGACAAAGTGGAGGACTTCAAGTACCTTGGAGACTGGATGAACAGTACTGAAAAGGACATTAAAACACGCAAAGCAGCTGCATGGAGAGCTTGTGGCAAACTCAGTCAACTATGGAAGGCCAAATCACTATCCAGAAAGCTCAAAGAAAGATTGTTCATAGCTACAGTAGAATCAGTCCTCCTCTATGGATGTGAGTCATGGACAGTCACCCCAAAGCTTAGTAAACAGCTGGACGGATGTTACACTAGAATGCTTAGAACTGTGTTCAACATCAACTGGAGACAGCATGTGACAAATAAGGACCTGTACGCGGATATGCCCAAAGTCTCAGATAAGATCAGGGAGCGTAGATCTAGATTTGCAGGACACTGCTTCAGAGGGTCCAATGAGCTGGTCTCCAAACTCATACACTGGATACCTAAACATGGAGTGAGAAAGTGTGGTAGACCAGCCCTAACCTACATTGACATACTGAAGCATGACACAGGATTGCAGGTAAAAGAAATCAAGACAGCTATGTTGGAAATGAAGATTTGGAGAAGCATCGTGGTTCGGGAATATCACCCGCCATAAGTCAAGTCAAGTAAGTCAAGTCTAGTAATCAGGAGACCTGGGTTCAAATCCCCGCCGGTGAATGTCCTTGCTTATTTTTCGTTGGGACATTCGCCGGTGGTTGATAATATTTGTTTGTTATATTGTCTATTGTAAACACTGTGGGTTGGTAAACTGCTTTATATTATATTATATATATGATATATAACATTATTATAGGATTTATTTATTCAGTTTCCTCTTGTCATCACGTTTGTGATCCCTACCGTGTTTGGCAAAATGTCGCATGTTATCATGCTGTGTGTATTGTATAACCCCGTCGCTCAATCACTTACCACTGATTCAAATTGCCGTTTATCAGCAAGTATCGGTTGTCTAGTGGTTAAGACGCCTGTCTAGTAATCAGGAGACCGGGGTTCAAATCCCCGCCGGTGAATGTCCTTGCTTATTTTTCGTTGGGACATTCGCCGGTGGTTGTTAATATTTGTTTGTTATAGTGTCTATTGTAAACACTGTGGGTTGGTAAACTGCTTTATATTATATTATATATATAATATAAAACATTATTATCTGACTCCAAGTGTTTTTAGGTTTGCAGGAGCAGGTGTGTCTTGAACCGAATTTGACGTAAAACTCACTTCCAAGTAATCCGCCTTGATTCATCTGGATTATCTGTTCCATTCTCCTCCTTGATGAAACCTTTACGCTAGTACATTATTATAAACTTGAAGATGCTTTGCAGCTAATCGAGTTTTGAATTAATGTTGACCATTATTAAGCATATGCTATGCCTACCTACCTTACACATTTAATGAACTTTATTTCCCAAGAATCATAAACCCTCTTAACGCAAGTAATATCATTTATCGTTTTTGTTTAAACTAGGTACATCATGCAAAGGTACCCCATGCAACGGTGGAGGACCAGAGGGACTTGATTATCCTTAATCCAAATTGGTTGACAACTAGCATGTTCGCTCCCATCTTTGCTAATCCAGACTTTAGATCTGATTACAGGGGATTAGAGCAGAAGGAAGAGTATTGTGAGGACGACTTGCGATGTCATTTTAAAGAGATTGATCCACAGTTGGTGATTCAACTGTTAAATTACTTTGAATTAGCGTATAGGTAAGAAGTACTAGTATAACATTATAATTATGATACCTTATTTACACTAGTTACCGGGACTAGTTACTCTATTGATTGGCCTACTATCCTAACATATATATTGCAAGGCAAGGCATTTCGTAGGTTTTCATATAATAGCCCTATTCAAGCAACGAATAAGATTAGCATTTTATTGCCCGCCTTTTTAAAATGATTTGTATGTCGCGTGTTGGATAAATCGATTGCGATGATCATCAACATTAATTGTCAATAATAAAACAAAAGGGTCAGAGACGGGAGACATAAATCAATAATTAATCATTCATTAATTGTCATGGTTAAGTAAACAGAACAAATTGGTGTCTTTTGTCTTGATTTTGTCTGTGTGTGATGCTTGTGTGAGTTCCCTTCTGGAATTGGGGTGAATAGGAACTTTTGAATTCGACCTTAAGCCACTCAAGTGCCCATAAATCCGCTAAACAACATTGTAGACAAAAGAGGTGTCAAAATGCGCAGAAGATAACTGTGAATCGAATTAATTAAATATTTTATTGCATACTATTTCAGGTTCCGATAAATTTGACCATTTGTAAATGTTTAGATACTTTATTGGCGCTGTTTATTTTAACGTACACATTTTACATGCAACATTGTAATTATCAATATCAGAGAAAGTCAATAAAATACAAACATGAATTGGTTAAAACCCTTAACATCGTATGTAGTTATAACAATGGCGATTTGTTACGTTTAGTGCCAGTGTCGACTACGAAGAGGACCATTTGCATTTGCAGTTATAGCTCAGCAATTTATAAAGTACGGAAAGCCTCGTTTAGCAGTAACGATTTTAATGCAGCTCTGAATGCCAAAGGTTTATTTGGTTACATGAGATCAATAGACAATGAGTTCCATAGTTTTGATTCCCCAATTTTAAACTAAGATTCTACTTTATTATAACATGAGAATTCTATAAAGGCCTACAAAATAAAGTAAACCTGAAAACTGGTCAGTTTTACCACCATACACCAGTGTATGCAAATTTTCAAACACCGTACATCATGAAGTATTCCGTTGATAAACATAATTATGGTCACATGCTGTAGCAATTGAGCAAGAACAATAACAGAATGGGGCGAAATAGGCCGGGAGCCCAGAGAATTGATAACTTCATCGAATCGAATGCTGTAGCATGCACGTGGACATTGGGTTTTTGCCGTAGTGAATCGTAGTGTCTAGGATGGTTAACTAGCATAGTCTAGCAACAATCAGTTTTGAATTGCGCAATTATACTATGTACAACTACAAACCGATGGCGGTGTTTTACTAGCTTTGCAACCCATAAAAAATAGAAAGCTGTATTGAATTGTTGTCAATGTTACATGTGGTTATATTAAAGTAATTGTTGAGGTTTTGGTTTGTGAGCAAGGGGCGTTTTAAATTACTTCATTTAAGTTCCCGACATGTCTAAGTTGGCTTCCCTGGACACCAACGGATGAGCAATTCCTTCGTAATGAAGTGTTAACTGATAGTTTAAAACAACTGTCTTTTTACATTTTGATTGGTTTTCTCCGGCAGGACGTACGGACCGTTCAGGTGTGTTTATTATTTCTTCAAAAAGACGTCAACATTTCCGAATATGGGTATATCGAATATAAAGAAAATGTGGGGATTATTTCTCTGATTTCTTTCTTGCCTTTCTCATGTTACCTTGTTGTAATACTCTTTTTGTTATACTCATTATGATTCCATCCCCTAACTCACGATTAGCAAGCTTTTACACTAGGCTTGGTATCATTCCTTAAATATTTTGCTGGTTGGTGAAACTAGAAGCCCGGAATATCACTTTTGTGTTAAATTCAAACGTTGAGCTTCAACTTCAATTACAACAAGTGTTATTTCAGATTTTGTAAAATCAAAAGTTCAAACTAACAATATCGTATCCCTAGAGTTTATTTTAGGCCTGTTTGGCCTTCCTGCCAAATTCCAGGCTTTTTTGGCCTTCCTGCCTTTTCCTCCATATTGTCCTATGGTTGTATTTTGTTTGTTATCTGTTTTTGCTTTGTTTGAATTTTGTTGATGTTTTGTAAATGTTATATGGAAATAAATGATTGATTGATTGATTGATTAGTTTTAAAAATTAGCCTGATGGGGCTGAAAGTCCCGATTGTCCTAAAATACGCAAGTACTAGATTCAGGGCCAGTCAATCTGTCAACAAATATATCGCAAAATATACAGGTGACCGGAACGTAATGACATCTTTCTTAATTTTCTTCATCACATTTTATAGAACCTCCGACCATACATTCATTATACCAGCCAAGCTACCCCATGGAATCCCGAATATCACCTGGGAGGATAATGACAAATACATCAACCTCTTCGGTATTCGAATCGAATGTCGAGATGAAACCGACATGTTCTCAGTCGACACTTTCCCATGCCTACAAGTGAGATGTATGAATCGTTACATAGAAAAAAGGGTAAAACCGATCTTGTCAAGATTTGGGTTGAAAGTGTTTGGTAAAGCTGAAGGCATGATCCAACTTATCGAAGATAAACGTGCCATCCATGTTGCTGTCCGTGTTCAGAAAGAGACAGAACGCTATGGTATTGTAGAGCTGGAAGAGCTGCAAACGTTGGTCGAGAAACAACTTTCCCAACGCTCAATAGGCACCGATGTCAAAGTGTCGTATCTCAGTCCTAATGATCTGAGGGAAAGCAAAGACTTGGTAGAGAACGTCTATTACTACAGTGAAGAAGAGGTGACTAAAGCTTCAGAGAATGATGACGGGCCTACGGTGCTTGTTAACCCAAGAAAAAATGTTCCTGATCCAATTGATACAGTAATGGCCTGTATAGGTGAGTTAATTGTGATTTAATTAACATAAATACAAACAAAATACGCAGAAATTCAGGGGTGGTGGTGTGCAGTATAATTTAAAGGTGGTTGGTTGTGATGAGTACCAGCTGCGAAGCCCGAGTTAATCTCCTAATTTCTGAAAAGAAAAGTGCACCAAGAATAACATTTAAAACTGGTTGATAAACGTTTGAACCTACCGTTTTGAATTTCATTATAAATCCACGTTCAAAACAATGTTTACAAAGGTTACATGATTTACAAACACAAACACTGGTCTAGTTATGTAATTGTTATTCGGTTTTTTAAACAAACGTGCTTTAAAACACCAACAATCTATTTTGTGGGCCATGCGCACAGAAAAATAGCCATATTTGTACTTTTGCGTCATAATTTCATTCCCTTGACAAATGAACCGACAGAGCCAATCTAAACCGACACGACTCAAATGTTGGTGGGGCGTCGGGCGATCGCCCCTCTGGCTACGCCACTGTGTGCATGCTGTTAGCGTGGGCAATGCTGTCCTGTTGTTGAGTTCCAAATGTTGATGACCAAAAATCTACTGCAAGCAGATGCCTAAAAGAAGGGCAACACATTCCTATTGTCAGTTTTCAGAATGTTATCTTAAAAACCTAACCCTACCATACCATCACGACAGAGTTTGTTCGTATCAACCGGCGTGGAAGTTTTTCGCTGAAAAAATGGACCCAGCCTACACTCTCAGTTTATGGTGTCAATCCCTGAAACCGCACACAGTCGCAGTAAAAATGCAGTTGCCTCTCAAAGAAAAAATTTAGATCTAAAATAGTTATACTAACAAAAATATGACACTTTCGTGGTTAAGATTGGATATTGCTTACCATAAATATTTTTGTTTTAATTTTCTTTACTTTTCAATACTCAATTTGTCCGTTGCTCAAAACAGCGGCGACATTTTGGGTCACTTTTCGCCTTGCGGACAAATTGTCTGACAAAAGTGGGAGTAAAGTAAGGGTTAAGGGGACCATGGGTGTATAATAAAATTGCTATCAAACAAAAATTATGGTTTTAAATATTAGTTATGTTATGCCCCCCTATATTCTACCGCCCCCCCTCCCTCCGGTAGAAATAATGAACGGTCTACACGAGGTACAATTGTAAAAATTCTAATCAAAATCAATTGCTTCAAACTAGCCCAGGACATGTACGGTTTGACCTAGACAAAATTGCAACATAAATGGTTTTTGTTGTAATCTCTTCTGGATCACATTCCAAACAACATATTAAAAATCGATAAAATTGGGCAATGGGGAAAAAATGCTAATTAGCATATTCCGAAAATTACCATTTTGCCTCTATTTTCGCACCTATTGTTGTGGATTAACATAATTCTCGGAAAGTATTATTGAATTAATCAGCAACCATGAACAAATTACCATTGGAAAACACTTGTATTGATATAATAATTTTGTCTCAATATCTCAAATAGGGGTTATTCTACAAAATGGCGTCTTTTACAAAATGGCTGCCTTTTTAACATATATAAGCACGCATCTAATAGTATTATTGAATTAATCAGCCACCATGATAAAATCAACATTGGAAAACACTTGCATTGATATAATATTTTGTCTTAATATCTCAAATAGGGGTTATTCTACAAAATGGCGTCTTTTACAAAATGGCTGCCTTTTTAAAATATATAAGCACGCGTCTAAATAGTATTATTGAATTAATCAGCAACCATGATAAAATTAACATGGGAACACTCTAGTATTGAAATAATATTTTTGTCTAAATATCTAAAATAGGGTTTATTCTACAAAATGGCGTCTTTTTCAAAATGGCTGGCTTTTTAAAATATATAATCACGCGTTTAAATAGTCTAATCATCATTGTTTCGGTTTATGTATCTGTATGTTAAAATATAGGGGTGTATTTGTTATATGTAAGTTGGGGTGTTTGGTTGTTTGTTGTTAGGGTTTCTTTGTTTGGTTTTATATATTTTTGTTTGTGTTTCATAGTTTTCTTAGTTAATAAAGGCTGAGACGTGAAATAAAGTGTGCGGAAACTGTAGTGTACTTTCACTTTCAGAAAATCTCTCCGAATCAATTAAGTTTAATAAACAAACTCTCCAAAATTCATCGAAACTTAAGTCCAAAGTATGATTAAAAGCGATTAAGTGCGGGCGGTAAAGTTTGCCTTTTTCCTAACCTTGCTACCAACACAGTAGCATGAAGACAATCTTTTGTTTTTGAGATCCAATCAACCTAAGATCCTAAATCATGAACTAATATCATCGCCCTTGTTCGCCCTCCAATAGAAATTCAAATCTCAACAGTTTCTTAGCTCTTGATGCCGGTGAAGTGTGTTTCTTTTCAAATGTTGATTCCAGCGCCTGTAAACAACAGAGCCAAATGAAAAATATTCTGGAAACATTCCATAGTTTTTGGATCCAGTCAATCTAAAATCATGAACTAATATCAACCTTCTTCCTTCAACAGTGATTCAAATTCCAAGAGTTTCTTATCTCTTGATGCCGGTGAAGTTTGTTTCTTTTCAAATCTTGATTCCAGCGCCTGTAAACAACACAGCCAAATGAAAAATATTCTGGAAACATTCCTTAGCTTTTTGATCCAGTCAATTTAAATCATGAACTTATAACAACCCTCTTCCTATAGAGTTCAAATATTCTCAAGAGTTTCTTCCCTCTTGATGTCGACAAAGTATGCTGCTTTCCATACTTTGCTCCAGCGTGCATATGCAACATATTCTATTCCATCAATGTCGTGGGTACATCAGCTCTCTTCTACCTTTATATATTTCAGTATGTCCATTAAATTAAAACAGT
>JAYJML010000681.1:5028-16100 GCA_035610835.1 Ophiura sarsii
AATTGTATTTGGGGAATGCGATGCAATAGTATACACTCTTATAGACTATTTTTACATTGACAACGGCCATTATGGCAGCCATTTTGGACTTAAAGTATGTGATTACAAAGCAACAAATCTGGATATGAATTACTAGTGGTCTAATACATACATTTTGGTTGATATCATCCCATTTTATGGATTTTCACAATATTTAGAGCCATTTTGGATTTCAAGTATGTTAACAAAGCCAACATATTGGATATTAGTTTCTAGTGGTCTAACATACATTCCATTGTTAAAACTATCCTCTGATCATTCATGTTGGTTGATATATGCCATTTTATGTAATTTTACAATATTTGGCGGCCATCTTGGATTTTGGTATTGTTAACAAAGCAAACTACTGATATGAGTCTCTAGTTGTCTAATACATACATCCACTATTACAACTATACTTCTACCACGCATTTTGATTGCTATATGTCATTTTATGAAATTTGACCAGTTTTGGAGGCCATTTGGACGCCATCTTGAATAACACGAAATGTTTTTCGGTAACATCCTGACTATGTGTTGGACCATGAAAGAGTCTTGAAGATGGTTTGGGGAGTCCTGGGTGGTGGGGTGCACGGTAACCCCTGTATATACCCGACTAATATGGCTAAATGTACCCATATATTGTTATGCAAATTAGCATTTTTTCCCCAACTTCAGATTTTATCGATTTTTAACATAATGTTTGGAAGGGCATTTTGAAACAATTACAAAAAAACCCATTTATGTTGCAATTTTGTCTAGGTCAAACCGTACATGTCCTAGGCTTGTCACATTCCCAAAATGGCCCTTTGCTCATGCAATACTCTCATGCAATACACTAATCGTGACGCTTGACACGCGCATCACGACCCACACACACGCATTAGCATAGTCATGATAGTCTCGTTCACACGATGTAAGACTTGCGTATACCGTACATGCCGAAGGGGCGATACACGAACGGTGGATTTGAGGAGGAGAGTATTAAAGCATCATGATGAAAAGCATAATGATGATCTCTATGTCTCTATGCCATACATGTAGGCCTACTGTACAGTAAGCGGCAGTACATGCCACACCTTTTCAGTCGGTCGTCGTAATCATGGTTATTTAATTAGCTTAGGTCAGACAAGTTTCATTTCAGCCGCATTTCAGCAGCTGAAGAAGGGAATGCAAAATGATTACCTGATCGCTGTGCAAATCAGTGAACAAAAAAACGTGATGTCGGTAAGTGATGATTTAATATAATTAGGAAGTTCATAGTATGATAGTTGGACTGTTTCTCACAAAGAGAGCTAGCTAGGATTCACTAGAGCTAGACAGTTTCAATGAGCTTGTAGAAGTTGTAACCTATCAGGGCCGCGGCGTTTCCTCATATGGTATTAACGTTGTCTCATTTGCTGATTTTGTCCCAAATGACGCTCTTAAAGCCTAAAGGGGCATTGAGATATTGTTGAGAAAAATGAATGTGGAAAAAATGAATTGTTAATACAGTAGATACACGGTACCCAGAAGGGTAACGCTTTATGGAAAAAACTGGTTGAATTTAAAGGTATATTATGTGATCTTTCCAGGGAACACTCTCACATCGAAACAAATTGAAAGCAGATTTTCTTGCAGATTTACATTTCTGTTCATAAATCGTATATACATTCCAAGTTACAGGGCGATACGATTCTTAATTACTTCAAAATCATGGTTTTAGAGTGAAAATAAACTGTCGATATCACGACAGTTTATATTTTCACTCTAATTCACTCTAAAACCATGATTTTGAGGTAATTAGGAATTGTATCGCTCTGTAACTTGGAATGTATGTATGATTTATGATCGGAAATGTAATCTGCAAGAAAATCTACTTCCAAAACAAAAAAATGAATAGAGGGCGCTCTCTGGAAAATATCACATAATATGCCTTAATCTGCAAGAAAATCTACTTTCTAAAAAAATTCATGAATAGAGGGCGCTCTCTGGAAAAGATCACATATATGCCTTTAATGTCCCTAGATTGAAATTTAGTTGAAAAATTAAACGGTTTCAGATGGTAGTTAGCCCAGGAGGGGGGGGGGGGTTCATCAGTGGCGTAACCAGCGGGGGGGGGGGGGGGGGGGGGGGGGGGAGCCCTTGGAACCCTTGCCCTCCCGCTTGCCCCCCTATATGAAATCAATCGGTATGGGTGTGGAATTGGAGCCCCCCGTTAGGCAGCCGCGTAGCCAGCATTGTTATTCCGGGGGGGGCAAGCATCAATATCGTCCCTATTTTTTTTTATGTCCCTAAAAATGTTTCGTAAGAGGTTGTCCCAATTTTTTTTCTAGTCACTTACCTCGTGAATTCACGTAAGTGGGGGGGGGGGGGGGGGGGGGGGGGGGGGGGGGGGGGGGGGAAGGTCAAAAAATTTTGCACAGTCCAAAAAAAAAATCGCACAGTAAATGTAGTACATGAACAAATTCTCGTCCCCATTTCTCTTCTCTTTCCCCTCTCCTTTCCCCTTTCCCCTCTTTCTCCCTCTCCTTCCCCCTTCTTTCTCTCTTTTCTCCCCTTCTTCTCGTCCCCATTTTTCCGCTTCGCCGTCCCCATTTTAGGTGTCCGGGGGGGGGCGACTCGCCCCCCCGGCCCCCACCCACTGGCTACGCTACTGCCGTTAGGACCACCCCCCCATTTCGAGTCACTGCCCCTTCTTGCCCCCCCCCCCCCCAATGGAAAAGTCTAGTTACGCCACTGTTTTCATCACAGACCAAAGCGCCCCAATTGGCATAAATTGGGTGTATTTTGAGGCATTTTTTGTAAAAGAACCCAATTTGTGCAAAATTGGGTGCTTTTCTTACCAAATTGGTATATTGATGGGTGGGAAATTGGCCAAAAAATAGGTATAGAGAAAGTCCGGCAGGCACATCCACGTATGATTTTGGCGAAAGTAACCCCCCCCCCCGGGTAGTTAGTCACCAGCCTCATGCCTCATACATTTTTTTTGGGGGGGTGGGGGAAAAAGGGGGGCAAGAATTTTGCTATGGGGGGGGGCATGAAAAAATGATGCACGCTAAGCGCGCAAATTTGGTCTATAATACTAACTAATTTGGTACGAAAATGCACGCTTGCACGCGCACAATTCAGCTATTCTATGCTAAAATTGTCAACATTTGGCCTAATTTAACCTAATTTAGTAAGAAAATGTTCGCGCAGCGTGGAAACAATTGCCTTTTTAACCCCCATTTGATGATGGCATGGCTGTTTGGCCTAGGCCGAAAGCTGGAATATCATTTATCCCTACCATTTCAACACGAGTGAAATTTTAGTCGACAAATATGACACGGCTGTTTGATCGCGTGTAAATTGTCCGATTTATAACTAATCTACAACAACAGAGGGCAGCAGATATTTCTGTAAATCCCTAATCGATATATCGGTAAAGCTTCCCGTGCAAGCTACGTAACCAAGGATTATAGATATAAGGGATATGCACCAGTTAGGACGGGGGACTTTTAAAAACATTTTATCACTGCTAGATCCATTTTCTTATGTTCTTTGTTCATTTACTCAGTGTTTAGCTATTTATATGTGACGGTGGCCATTCATACAAGCCCGATTTTACTATTAAGTGGTTCTAATTAATTGTTTAGGTTTAAAAACTTGCTAAAAAATCCATCATTGTTATCATATTTTTTTAAAATTAAGATGCGCTTTCAGATTTAGTGTTTTTATGTTGCGGTTTCAACGCGAACGTTATTTATTCCGTCAAATGTGTCGCGGATTGATTAGTTCGATAAAAAAACATTATACGCACAGGCTGAAAAAGTAGGCAATACGGAAAGCTCCTTGCCGGGAAATTTGAGCATTTGGAGGGAAATTTTGGCATTTGGAGGGAAATAGTACTCTTTCATTAAGAAATGCATTCCATTTTGGAGGGAAATTTGGAATCGCTTGCCGGGAAAAAAACATTTTTTCAGGCCATGATTATACGTAACTCAAAATGTGATATAATATCCCAAAAAGCAAATCGGGAGGCACATTTTACATTTAGTCTTTTGGCCTAGGCCACACTGTGAAAAAGAGTTTTTTCGTTGCGGTTTCAACGTGAACATCATTTATTCCGTCAAATGTGTCGCGGATTGATTAGTTCGATAAAAAAACATTATACGTAACTCAAAATGTGATATAATATCCCAAAAAGCAAATCAAGGGGGCACATTTTAGATTTAGCCTTTTGGCCTAGGCTGTGAAAAATACTAAAAGAAACACACGGTGTGAGCAGTAAAATGTGAAATTATAAACCAAATGTTTGGGGCCCCGATACGAAAATGCAAGCATATTATGCACACAAATTTTTTGTATTTAGTGTATGAATAATAAGATTTTCCTCTGGTCCAACGTTAAATAAAAGAGAAGCAAAATGAACAAAATCAGTGTGAATGGTGCTTAGATTCGCGCTGTAATGTCGGTCGCGTTGAGACACTGCAGTGACTGCTGTTTCGTAAGCAAACTTGAAAACGATGATACCAAAAAAATGTTAACATACAAACCAAATATTGGAGGCCCGGATACGAAAATGCAAGCATCTTATGCACAAGAATTTTTTGTATTTAGTGTATGAATAATAAGATTTCCCGCTTGTCCAACGTTAAATAAGAGACTCTAGAGAGAGGCCAAATGAAAAAAAATCAGTGTAAATAGTGCTTAGATTTGCGGCGCTGCGCATGATTGCACGTTGAGATATAGGACGGCGTACATAGTACATGCACTAAACTGGTTGGCGTGATAATCGAACTATCAAAATTATTAAGAAACGTTAAGATGACGTCATAATAAATCGGACTGTCAAACAGCCGTGATGAAAGGCCACCGTCACGTATAAATAGCTGAACACTGAGTAATTGAACAAAGAACATAAGAATGGGTGACTCCATCAAATAGGGTTAGCTGTATGGTGACTCCATCAAATGGGGGTTACAACTGCTTGGGTGACTCCATCAAATGTATTTTCCTTCTGTCAATTTAACACGTTATCCTGGATCGGTTTTGCGCCTTGCTACCAGTTTCTTATGGCCATGTGTTTTGAACTCGCCTTACCGTTGCATGTACAGATTTTTACATTTTACACCATCTGAGATTCGAATAAGCATATCGCAATAACTACTTGTTCTATCCCATAAAAAGTATATATTTTCTGAACGGTTATCTCACAAGGAATCCAAATATGCTATTGGAATTTGAATAGGACCTAATGTTAACATGTTGTGATTAAAAATGTTCAACAAATATCGATTTTTATTTTCTTCTTCATAATTTGATTTAAGCTCAAGTCTATTTTTATACCTATTCCAATTATTATTTTACTGTGCATATTAGTGCTCCATGCAATTATACATAATGGTTGACAATGGTAACTTGTTGAAATATACTATATCGAGAAGTAAATGAGCACAAACATTTAAATTTCATATTTGTGTGGTGGTATGGGAAAACCCGTGGGAAGTCGCTGTCTGGTTCATACCAAAATATTCCTAACAAATGAGTTCCAAGTCAATTTTCCAACTTTGGTCCCAAGATAGAGATTATACCTTGAACTTTAGTCTCCAGGAGTTTTTTATACAAAATTCCAGATGTTAAGTTTATTTTAGTACTTTTCTGAACCTTGTTTATTAAATTTTATGTGTAAGATGCTACGTGTAAAATGCTATGTAAAATGACATTGTTACCATGGTAACCACTTGTGAATTCCGACAATGCATTGTAAAGATTTTGAAAGTGAAGAACTTACAATTTGTTAATAATATCGCAAAAAACTAGGTTCATATCAAAAGTCCTTTTCATTATGACAAGCTATTCGGTGTGACATAACAATGTAGTTTTATTATTATTAAAGCATTTAAAAGATTTTGTGTACACCTTTGAATTGTCAGTTTTAATTTTTAGCGTTGCGTTTAAACTTGCCGACTTTAAAATACTATTACTGTAGTTCTAGATGAAATTTCTGAACATTTTAAACAGTCCAATACTCAGTAGATTATGAAGCTCTTTGCCATAGAAAAGAACCAAGTTGCTAGAAAATGACCATGTGAAGGGTTTTCCCATGCCACCACACATTTATTAGAGTTTACAAGTATATTTTTGGGGGTATGCACCCTATCCTGATTTAAGGCCGTGTTTAAGGCCGTAACTACGTCATTATTCATATATTCCATATAAAAGTATACATTTTCTTGAAGGAAAGGGTTCAATAAATCTAACCATGAACATGAAATTGCTCTAAAAAGGACCATTTTGGAGAAAATCATAAAAAACAAGAATTTTGACCAGTCTTCAATTCGGACAAGGTAACCAAAAACATATTTTCTGAAAATGTGTCCTTTTACGATTTTTGTAATCTTAAGAAAATTCCCCAGGTTTATATTTGTTTGTTTTGGGATATCTGAAATATTTGTTTATTTATTGACCAAATAAGGCAACAAAATGGGGATTTTTAAATACAACAAACGTGAATTCCCACAAAATGATCCGAAAAATCAGAAATAGGCCAAAAACAAAAAAAACACAAAAAAAATGGAACCTGGCGACGATCATGCTTGTTGCGTTAAACTTACTTGCTGTCCATCAGATGCAGTCGTATTTGTACTCAAAAATGAACATAAAGAAATCAACCGATGAAGGTGAAAAGTTACAATACCGCCGTTTGATCATGGTTTACGGGGAAATACACGTATTTCAAATCTTGTTCTTTAGATATTGTGGGAAGCATAAAAATCCCCAACTTCGTGCCAAGTTTGATTACAGACCGTTTTTTCTTGGTATCAAAATAACCTCAAATGTGTGTTAAAAAACCAGCTTTTTCGTGAAGTCGAGTGGGAAAAAGAAGCCATACCTTTTCATTCGCATTCGAAGTGTGTTTACAATTTCCAGGAAGCGTAATGCATGAAAGCGTGTGCGTTAATCGACAATGAGCGCGGACGTGCGTGGAATGTTTTGAGTTGGCAAAATAAATGGTGACGTGTGCGCGTCACCCCTATTTATAACAATTATAGCTCTATTAAGCATTTCGGTTGGATCTCTTTTAAAATTGGTTTGCTATCTACCAAAGATAGTTATTAAATAGTGATTGTTCAGTGTTATAAGGGACCGTTCATTATTTATGGTGGAGGGTAAACTATAGGGGGTTCATGTAACTTTCATATGTTGAAATAGGGGGGGTTATGTAACTTTTTATTCTTGAACAGGGGGGGTTGTGTAAATTTGTTTAAACTATAAAGATGGTGGTGATTGGAGTGATTTTAGAGGCTATTTTGGAGTGTAAATGCCATTTTTTTCTGCGCTTTGCGCATATTTTCTTAAAACCTATCGACTTCAAAAACTTTTACTATGAGACGACTTCTGGACAGCAAATCGACGATATGGTGGAAAAACATCTATAATCATCAACGGTCGAGACGTTAGAGCCACAGGGTGTATAATGTTACAAAATCCAATTTCATGATTTAAAAATGTGATTTATTGCATGCTTTTCACCTCATCTCTGCTTTGCACCAATGCTCACAAAAGTAGTACATTTCACTGGATTATACGTTTCTGCTCAGAATGTTCTAACTTATTCAGGTTATAAAGACTCACAAAATCACCCAAAATGTATAAATATGAAGAAAAAAATCCAACTCGCTACGCTCGCCATTACCAATTTCACACAATAAAAAGAAGGGGTATCATGAAATTATTGGTCGTTCAGATAGGGCACAAACAAAATTTGCCAACGTATCCATGAACAAAATTCCAATAAAGACAGCCCCTTAAGTATGTTACAAGATGTGGTTTTTTTCGGGGAGGGGGGGTGGTTGTGTAAAAAGCTACTGGTTAGCAGGGGGGGTCATGTAATTTTCAGTTTCAGCTGTAGGGGGGGGGGGGGGGGTTAGGTAATTTTAACATACGAGTCTCGAATTTGTCCCAACCCCACCCTCCACCATAAATAATGAACGGTCCCTAACAATAGCTCTATTATTAAGTATTTCGGTTGGATCTCTTTTAATAAGTAGTTTGCTAACTACTGAAGATAACAATAATAACGGTGAAAACACGGTCATTATTAACAATTATCTCTAGTAGGCATTAAAGGTAGATGACCCGATCACATTTTCGTAACACAGAATTATTTCAAACATACGGAGATTTTCATATCATATGAAAGCTCGTATTTTTCTCATCATCATACTGAAATTTGACGGCCTAAATCGGTATAATTACGGAGAAATTGATGAAATAACGTCGAATTACCGCGAATGGTGGTATACCACCGATATAGTTTGTGTACTACTCAATGGGTACAGTTCACAGCATCTTGTGCGTGTAAAATAAGAACCATTAGAGCTATGCAACTCGAACTTTGGAACACGACTTTTTTAAGGATGACCTTTCATGTAGAATAGAAAACTTCAAGTTGAAAATCGAAATGTGATCGGGTCATCTACCTTTAATTATATACATGTATATATATATATAATAATATTGTTCTGTCTCAGCAGTGAGAGTGCTCAATACCGCAGCAGTTGTCGTGGCAGAGCAAAATATATAAATTAATCACGTTGATTTATAGCATTATTGCTACCTTGGGTTTCACGCCGAGGTTGACTCAGCGATCATCAGGCTATAATGACTAGTAATAGTATTACGCTATGGATTTTTACTTTTTCTTTTTTTTTGGCACGGTTGGCTGGTTTGCTTTTGCACTTATTGTGGCGACATTTTGATATGAGTTCGCTTCTCTTGTTTAGAAGGGTGGGTTGTTTGTTGCACAGTATTGTTAGTTTGTCCTCCATGCATAGGTTGCATTGGCCTGAATTGCGCTTATTCGTGTTTGAGGTTGTTAATATTTCCCATTTGATTGTGTGGTCTATGTTACTTTTTTTCAGCCCCCATATGTGTTTTGATAGTTCTGTCTCTTTTTCGTAGCACTGGTGCCTGAAGGATTTTGTGTGGTTATTGTATCTGGCTTTGAAATCCCCCCCTGCCATCCCGATATACCATAGTGTGCTTGGCCTTGGATGCTTGACACTGTGGCTTAATTGGTATATAGTGTCGTTTACCAAGCAGTTTCCATGTAGTGGGCAAGTGTATTTTTGCCTACAGTTGCATGTCTTTTCTGCGGTTTTTTTAGCAGCTTTCTTTGTGACTTCGCTGTTGTGCGTCTTGATTATTTGGGTGACGTTCTTCATACAGCTGTAGCTGAGCTTCATGTTGTTGCTATTAAATATTGTGTGCAACTTGTGTCCGCGTGGAAAGTGCTTGGTAATAAGTTTCAGGAAGACACCCCAACATTAGTTTTTACATTTCTACTGTACGGGGGATTATACCATATACACTTGCTAGATCTGTTATTGTTCTTAGGTTTACTGCTCTTTACATTCTCTTTAAATGTCATTTCATGCTCATACCCCATTTTCAGAGCTTGCTCATATGTGGAGGCAGCATTTTTGAAAATGTTCTTGTTTGATGAGAGGGTTGAGATACGTCAGGAATAGGGAGATATGGTCGGGCATGGTAGGGAACGGCGAGGTATAGGAGGCATAGCAATGTACAGGAAGGCATAGGGAGGTATGGTCAAACATAGGTAGGCATAGGGAGATATGGTCGGGCATGGCAGGGAACGGGGAGGCATAGCAAGGTACAGGAAGGCATAGGGAGGTATGGTCAGACATAGGTAGGCATAGGGAGATATGGTCGGGCATGGCAGGGAACGACGAGGTATAGGAGGAATAGCAGGGTACAGGAAGGCATAGGGAGGTATGGATAGACATAGGTAGGCATAGGGAGATATGGTCGGGCATGGCAGGGAACGGCGAGGTATAGGAGGCATAGCAATGTACAGGAAGGCATAGGGAGGTATGGTCAAACATAGGTAGGCATAGGGAGATATGGTTGGGCATGGCCGGGAACGGGGAGGTATAGGAGGCATAGCAAGGTACAGGAAGGCATAGGGAAGTATGGTCAGACATAGGTAGGCATAGGGAGATATGGTCGGGCATGGCAGGGAACGGCGATGTATAGGAAGCATAGCAAGGTACAGGAAGGCATAGGGAGGTATAATGGTCAGACATAGGTAGGCATAGGGAGATATGGTTGGGCATGGCAGGGAACGACAATGTATAGGAAGCATAGCAAGGTACAGGAAGGCATAGGGAGGTATGGTCAGACATAGGTAGGCATAGGGAGATATGGTCGGGCATGGCAGGGAACGGCGAGGTATAGGAGGCATAGCAGTGTACAGGAAGGTATAGGGAGGTATGGTCAGACATAGGTAGGCATAGGGAGATATGGTCGGGCATGGCAGGGAACGACGAGGTATAGGAGGCATAGCAGGGTACAGGAAGGCATAGGGAGGTATGGATAGACATAGGTAGGCATAGGGAGATATGGTCGGGCATGGCAGGGAACGGCGAGGTATAGGAGGCATAGCAATGTACAGGAAGGCATAGGGAGGTATGGTCAGTGACATAGGTAGGCATAGGGAGATATGGTCGGGCATGGCAGGGAACGGCGAGGTATAGGAGGCATAGCAATGTACAGGAAGGCATAGGGAGGTATGGTCAAACATAGGTAGGCATAGGGAGATATGGTCGGGCATGGCCGGGAACGGGGAGGTATAGGAGGCATAGCAAGGTACAGGAAGGCATAGTGAGGTATGGTCAGACATAGGTAGGCATAGGGAGATATGGTCGGGCATGGCAGGGAACGGCGATGTATAGGAAGCATAGCAAGGTACAGGAAGGCATAGGGAGGTATGGTCAGACATAGGTAGGCATAGGGAGATATGGTTGGGCATGGCAGGGAACGGCGATGTATAGGAAGCATAGCAAGATACAGGAAGGCATAGGGAGGTATGGTCAGACATAGGTAGGCATAGGGAGATATGGTCGGGCATGGCAGGGAACGGCGAGGTATAGGAGGCATAGCAGTGTACAGGAAGGCATAGGGAGGTATGGTCAGACATAGGTAGGCATAGGGAGATATGGTCGGGCATGGCAGGGTACGGCGAGGTATAGGAGGCATAGCAGTGTACAGGAAGGCATAGGGAGGTA